>JAALXH010000041.1:0-18752 GCA_012977735.1 Fusarium tanahbumbuense | reverse complement strand
TACTATATTTGTGTGTTGGGTAGGTGGTGAGTGGTTGTGTTGGGTGGTGGGAATGTGAGATGTACGGGCGAGACGGGTAGATGAATTGATCGGAAACTGAATGCTTTATTTAGATGCGAGGTTTTGGAAGTTGTGTTAGAGGGGATGTGAGGGAGGGAAGTACTGGGGAAGTGGGAAGTGGGAGGTTGGAGTGACGTCTGACGTGTGGGGGTGGGACGGGGAATCCTTGTGAGTGCAGCTTTGCATTTGACATCCTGGACTTCATGTCTCTGTTTGAGTGTAAGTGAGCAAGACATTAATAGTTGGGAAAGGTTGGGAAGTAGTGTAGAGTTTGGTGAGTGAGTATTGGACTGATGGATCTGTATTTCGGGATCTTACTTAAGAAGGTTGAATTATTGTTCATATTGAGGTGGTGAGGCTTGGGTTGATAGGTGGCTGGTTGGTTCAGCCACCCGTCATGGAAGTTTGGGAGGGAAGAGTATGGGATTTTACTTCAGTCAGGCTTTTACCATGTCTTGGTTGCGGCCCAGCGCCACAAACTGAGGGTAAAATATGGCAGTTGGGAATAGTAACCGACACCTCTGTCACTGCTAGAGTTCCGCTGAAAAAACTGCTTGTAAGATGGATACCTATTGATGCTGGGATAGATGATAGCTCATATTCAATGGTGAGCCGAGAAGGAAATATTCTGTGATCTGGAGTACTGACTTATCATATTCGAGAAAGGTGCACACGCATAGAACCAACAATTGACAGATGTCTCTAACACCAACACTCTCACTTCGCACGTTGGGACATCTGGAGTAAGGAACCCTCTGATCGTAGAAACGACCGTCCCGTGTCGTCCTCGACATGCTCAAGCCGTGACCTTACATCTTGAGGACTCTTTCCAACACCCCCAGACCAGCAAGGGTGCTGCATAACAAGGAGCCCTCTCCTTAGTCCGCCTCAGCTATGTCCCTGTTCGTACATGACAATGGGATGGACCGGCCAGTATAGATCGTTTTCAGCCAACAACCGGCGGATCCCAAGATGTTTCCCGACGATTGTGATCAACAAAATAGATCCTCCCACTTTGCTCATCTTGTCTTATCTCCCAACCGGACGGTAAATTACCCCCCTGATGCCAAATGGTCTTCAGAACCCCGATACTCATCTCAACGCCTCTTGCATATTGATCCGGTGTTGGATCTCTCATCTCAACATAGCCCTTACTCCTCATTTGCGGACTGATGGCGCCAAGAAGGAGTTCAAGACTATTGTACGAGCTTTCGGGTATGGCATGGAGCAGGCCATCATCGTAAACGTGTTCCACCATGGTCTGGCCATCATCTCGTGCCTCGTATGGCGCTGGCCCTTGGCCCTCCCATGGTAGTCGTCTAGACCATTCGTTGTCTGGGTCGATGACACTCGCTTCTGAGCTTGATGCTAGGGCGAGTTTGTCAGTAAGATATGGATCAAAGATACTTTGAGAGTCTTACAATCGAGTATGGAAACGTGGATCCTAGTATGGCCCTTTTCCAAAGCATTATTCACGCGGAGCACCAGCGCCATACTGGCGCCTTTCCCTGCCGTCTTTGCTCCCTTCTGTACTAGAGCAGCTATGATAAGCTCAATGTTCTTTCGGAAAGTGGCCGTCTCCCTTGCCCCTAGCTCCCTGGTTGTCCGCGGAGGCGGGTCATGCATGCGATGTACAGCAAGCCCCAAAGCCGTGATGCCATGTTCGCGGCGAGGACTTAGAGTTTCTATATCAACATCTGCGCCCGATTCAAGGAGGATCTCGACACATGCTATGTTTCCAAGACTGCTGGCAAGATGTAGAGCGGTTCCGTTCATGGTGCTTTCTACTGCGTTGACCTTTTCTGGGAACAACTGGATGATGTACCTTAACATCGCAGCCTGGGTCGAGATGGTGCCGGTGTCGGACAACGGTGGTTTCGTCATCAAGAGATGAGTTATGAGCGAATTTCCAGTTTGTGAGTTGGCGATGAATGAGGGTTTGCCATATCTCTGCACAAGGTACTCTAGGCGGTCAAACCCAAAGTCCATTTTGTATACAGTCAAAGCATGCACCAGCTTAGCAAAGGCTGTAAAGCCGTTCTCCTGATCTGGACCCAGCAGTCGATACATGTCAGCACCGACAGCCATCATTTCCATGACTGTTTTAGCCCCATTCAAGGTAGGATTTCGCATCAGCGCCCACGTGAAAGGAGTTGATCTGTCGTGGGCCCGATCGTAGATACTAGCTCCCCTCCTGAGCAATTCTTCACAGTATCCAGGCCATTCTTGTGTAACAGCTGACTGAAGAGCCCCTCGACCTGCCGAGCCTTTCAACTCAAGAAGTGCCGGGTATTCGTCCACGAGAATCAAGAAAATATGGCGTGAGTCAGAGTAGATAGCTCGTTGAAGTGCATTACACCCGCCAAAGCTCTCTGCATTGGACAAGATCGGTAATAACTCCACTCCGCCCTCTTTAAGATGTGTGATGAATAGCCTGAAAGCTTCGGTATCTCCAGTATAGACAGCATGGGACAGGGCCGTAGACTGAGGCTCATCGTGTCGAGTCCTTTGTATCGGATCCGCTCCGTGTCCCAGAAGAAATGAGCAAGTCCGTTCTTTCGCTTGCTTAAAATCTGCTCGATGTAGATATCTTCTATCAAGCAATAGCCGCTTATCTGCATCCATTGCTTTGAGAAGCAACCGCGTGTAATTTTCCGGCGTAATTCCTCGGAACGGCTCCTCAAGTACAAGATCCATCTCTACTGCATTAGTGCCTGCCATAAGGAAGCGGGTTTGTAGCTGTAATGTGTTGGGAGTATCTGCAACCCCTAGTGATTGGTTCACGGAGGATGGGTAGAGTTGTACTGCTAATTGGAGCATCTTGTCGTGGTTTAGGGAACAAAGTAAAGTAAGAAGACTGCAGTAGTCTGCCGGACTGATCTGGAGCTGAGGTAGGGAATGCGATTTGAGTATTTCTTCAAAAAGAATTGGTCGGTTCTTGAACACCGCCCACATTAGAGGTATACCCGCCCCCAATGACATCCTGTCAGTTCGTTCTGCCAAAGTATCGAGGGCTACTTCACTCAAGCTTGCTCCGCGATCGAGGTAGCGAGGGAGAAGACCAGCCGCATCATGGTCGTCCATCATGGAAAGACAATGGGCTATACTGAGACCCTCGGTGCTGATATGGTCAACTTGAGCTCCATGATCCAGGAGAAAGGTGGCAATCTCGGGGTTGTTGGCCCGCGTGGCATAAAATATTGGGGTCTCGTTGCGAAAGTTGGTGACGTTGATATCAGCTTTGGCCTCAATCACTAGGTATCTTACGAGATCTAGCTGTCCAACCGCTGAGGCTACATGAAGGGCACGCTCTCCTACCATCTCGCTACCAAACCTGGCTTCTACTTCAAGGTCAACAACTGCTTGATCAGCATAAATGGGTTTCATGAT
This sequence comes from Fusarium tanahbumbuense, assembly GCA_012977735.1. NCBI lineage: Eukaryota > Fungi > Ascomycota > Sordariomycetes > Hypocreales > Nectriaceae > Fusarium > Fusarium tanahbumbuense. The sequence goes on along the minus strand of JAALXH010000041.1, from coordinate 15,302 downwards.
CCTCTCGAGATATGGCTCGATGCGAATAATCTGTGGCTCTGATCGGCCCCAAGCCATCTTTTGAGCCATACTCCCAGCTACAGTCGCCAGTTCAGGATCGGTAGCTTGTAAGCATGAGAGGTTTGAGCGGTAGCCGGCAAGAACAGCGTGGGTATTCCAGAGTCTCCTCGGCACAGTTGTTTGAACACGACTTCCGGTGGATTCTTCCAGAGGACAGAACCAGTACTGGGCATTGCCTTCGTGAGACTGAGCGGCTAGAGCGAGCCACTCTATAGCAATCGATTCAACCACAACTGTTCCTAAGCCGAGAAGGTATGACAGCGCGATATTTAGTGCTATAGGAGCAAGCATCTGAAGTTCCGGCTGTGTCCATAGTTGTGACCGGCTACGGCCTTCTTCGGCTCGCACGTAGTCATACAGGGCCTCCTCACTGCCTGTGAAGTTCTCGTCGACATCGCGTGCAATAATTGGACTTACTCTTGCCTTCGTATCATTGCCTATTGCGAGAAGGGTTTGCAACATCTTTTCCTTGAAAGGTCGAGATCGATACATGTATGAAGGCTGAATGGCCTGTAATGATGTCAGACCAAGTCTTGAGCTATCAAATACGTTTGAAGACCTACCAGTAATCCCGGTATGGGCCGGTTTTCCCAATAAGAGGGGTCATACATCGCCGTACCAGGGAGGTCTGTTAACCTGCGTATCATCAGTCAGGTATAGCCACATACCACTTGAAAAGTACTTTTCCATACCCAGATAATCTGCCATTCCCTTGCTCCCTTAGTAAGAGCACAAGGTCCATGATTGACAGCCGCGACGACGGCTGGCAAGGAAGAGAAGATGTGAACAAGAGAGCGAGCGGGAGCGATGGTAGACTGTCGCCCAGAAGTGATACAGAGTTTACTGCAAGACGTAGAGGGCTTTCAAGGTGATCATCAGGATATAGTTTGTGCAGCAGAACCACCTTGGCTTTGTCGTCAGGGGTCATGCAATAACGAATACGGGTTTCCAGGAAGCTTCCACCCTGTGGAATCCACCCCGAGGGACACCATATCGTTGCAATCACCATACCGAATGAGTATGTGTCCGCCAACTGCCAATCGATGTTCCTTTCGCCGAGAACCACCTCTGGCGACTGCCATACTGGTGTTCCTGTTGTAAACCTCGCTGATGCATACGTTGAGGCTGGGACTACACCACTGAAGTCGGATATCTTTGCGACTATACCACGGGAAGGATGTTGGCACAGAATAATATTTCCCGGCTTGACATCGCCGTGGACGAGACCGAGGGAATGTATGATGTGAAGACCAAGAGCGATATCGATTGTCAGGTTTGTCTTTCTCTCAATAATTCCGTATGATCTTAGTTGCTGCAAAGAATCTTCGAGGGTATCTAAACCATAAGTAATTCTGAAAAGCGATAGGTATGGGTACTTACTGTAGGTCGCAAGCTCCAGGCCAAGTGCGGGAACGATGCTGTTACCATCCCAGCCGACAAACAGTAGCCTGCAAATATTCTCATGTTTTCGCAACTGTGGATGGCAAAATACTCGTAGCTCTTGGAGCAGCCACGCATGTATCCTTTCAGTGCCCTCCTGATCGGAGCCACTCGTAGTTCTGGGCGCCTGATGATACCTCTTACAAGCAACTAACGTTCCTGCCACCAAACCAGGTTAGTAACGCTGATATACCTAGTTTCTGCTTGGGTGGGTAGTAGATGAATAGGTTACCAACCGGCTGGACAGTCTGGTGACAAATCCTTCTCCATTTGTAGCACTGATACGTTGCTCGAAATTCCATGACCCAAGAAAACTGACTGAGGTACTTTACCCCCTGTAACGGAGCCAAACTGGCCTACTGGCAGGTCATAGTGAGGTATCTCAAATTGGATGGCCAGAACGAAGAATGAGAAGACGTCTGGTGTAGTCCTTTCAAAGAAGAGAGATTCTTGTTTTCCTAATGTAAGATCTGCAATGGACGTGACCAAGGCAGCGCCTTCATCACTTGGATCACCACGGACGATAGAAGATAGTTCAGGCATCTCGGTCAACCCGGTACTTGGACAATCGAGAGAAACCACTGATGCTTCCAGGTTCTGAAGCGATCATTTTCGGATGTTGGGTATGGTATCAACCAAGACGAGGCTGCTATCTGAGCGGGGTTGGGAACACCTGCATGATAAATAAGCAGCCACATTTTCTAACCATGAAGCCTTCCATCAACCTTTGTCGCACTCAAATGTGACTATAACCACAGCAAAGTCCTGAACTATCTCAAACTGATACACAATACCCCAAACGATGGATCCAGCAAGTGCCACTCTCAGTGCCGTGGGCTTACTTATAGCCTTCAAAGGCGCAGTCGATAGCTATGTAATGTTGACAGACATCTTCGCCTCGGACCCCGGCCTCAACTACCAGGCTCTACTGTACAACATCGAGCAGATCATACTTCAGACTTGGGGCGAAAGAATGAAGATCGCCGATACAACAGAGTGTCTCATAAACAACGAGCCGCCTCTCATTCAAGACGCCGTTGGGAAGATCATGGCTGAGATCTCCACTACTCTTGATGCAGCGGGCGAATGGATTTCTAAAAAGTACTCGATCGATCCTCCTGATCCAAACAAGACGCAAATGAGTACCGCAACCAATGACTTCAATATCAACAGCCCATGGATCGCGAAATTAAAGGAACAGCGACACAAGTTGAAAAACTTGCAACGGTTCAGCTGGGTCGCTAAAGACAAGAAGCACTTTGAGGAAATCAACCAGAAACTCGCAACTCTAAACCAGAAGCTCCATCGTCTTGTGGGTGCCTGCGATGAGACAAGGCTAGTGACGGCTATCAGCGACAAGTTGGATTCCCGTTTGTCTCTGGCAACTCTATCGAGCGGAGGCAACCAAGCATCATCCACGTTGCTCGGCCTTGTCAGCCGTCTTCAATCAATCCAGGAGGAGGACGTCGAGGCAGCATCAGCTCGAGTCAAGAGTATCCCCGCAGAATGCATTCAGCATCTAGACACTGAGAACCAGAGAAAAGACATCCAACGAACACTCGCCAGCTATCAATCGACTACCTCACTACCTGAGACAGTCCTCCTAGAATGGAAATACATTGAAGCATGGAATAAGGACCAGTCTCAACTCATCAAACGAATCCGAGCCTTGGGTGCTCTTTTGAGTACCGGAAATGCCCAGAACTTCCACAGGCTCGACTGCCTCGGGATCTTCGACGATTTAGACCACGAGAAGCAGTTCAATGGATCACGGCGTATTGCATTGGTCTATAAACTTCCGCGATCTCGAATGTTGCCACAGAAACCTCCCAGTCTACTGGATATTCTCAAACTCGCAAAGAAGGATCGAACTCGCCCACCATTAGGACAAAGATTTGAGCTCGCGTACCAGCTTGCCTCTGCCATATCGCTGTTTCATGCAGCCAAGTGGATTCACAAATCCTTCAGTAGCGACTGTGTTGTGTTCCCAGGTGAAGCAAATTCCATCACGGACCCTGCTATCGTTGGATTCCAGTACAGCCGTCCAGCCAAAGATGAATCTCTCGAGAATACGTCAGGACTTGTCCGTTCCGAGCTCCAGATATACATCCATCCTAGCGTTGAGTCAGGATGGACCGAAGCTAAAGAGATATATAGCTTAGGTATCGTCCTCCTCGAAATCGCATACTGGAGGCCAATATTTGAAGACAAGTATCGCAAGATGGTGGGGTTGGACGTAGTGATGGCTCTGAAAGGTGAGGTGTGTGGTAAGTTTGGTCAGGACCTTGAAGGTACGGTTGGAGAAACTCTTATGAACGCTGTGCGATGGTGTCTATCCTGCCCTGATGATTATAGAGGGCCATATGCCGAGTCAGGGTTGTCGACCTTGTTCTTCCAGAATGTGGTAGAGCCACTGTCTACGCTCAAGGCATGAAAAGGAAGTGGCTAGGTAGATGGGGAGTTGTAGCTGTGTCGTTGGAAGAGGATCTTGCTATAAGCTCATGGCTGCTCCGCCTTGGTTAAAATTGCAGTGAAGATGGCCCAGGGTATGTAATTTAGAACCATGAGCCTGACACTATAGTCACCTCCAGGTCAGAGAAAGTGTCTTTTCGACAAGAAGACGACGCGACCGCTGGCGCTGGTGCATGGAAATGGAATTGGAAATTTCTGGGAATTAGAACCCGAGAGCTATGTAATGGTTCTCTTCGCCTCTCGAAAAGCGGTGAGGTTGCGAGAATTCAGGTCATCAAAGTAAGTCGTCATTACAGGCTTCTGAGTGGCCTGGTTCGCCAAAGAACAGGAACTGGTCAGGTTTCTTATGAGAAAATACCGCATAAAGACCAGAATTACCGTCTCGGTCGCGTCCGACGAGAAAGTCTTTGGCAACGGGGAGAGATCGGGCAAGCCCCTACGGGATAGATGGGCGGGTAGCGATGGTGTTTACCAGAGAAGTGACGATTTTACACCTATGTTTGCGTGGGCTGCTGTACGGATGATTCGTCTGTAGTCACACAAGATCCAATTTGATCGACTTGGCCGATAAACGAAAGCAAGAAAAACAATGAGTATATCTACGCCTCATGAATCAGGCATGGGGATTGATATGCCGGGGGACCAGTCTCTGAGAGTCCAGGGCCAACAGGACCAAGATGAGAGCGACATATCAAAAGTAGATCCTTCTTCAGCTTAATCCAAGCAATGTCTCAGAACTTTCAACGGACACCTACATGTCAGGCCACTTATACTGGTGAGGACATGTTTCCCGGATTCTGCTTAATCTCTCGTGCACGCCTTGAAGTAATCCAATATGGTTTTGCATCTCAGACTTTGTAGCAAAACTGGACATTAATGGCTACTCCAGGTACGACTCAGATATGTTTTACTCATTGCATCTAACAATATTCAGGATTCAGCGGCGGTGTCCCACGAGAAAACAACGCCCCCGAAGTCTACGATGAACATCTACCGGAGCATGTCCTCGAACAAACGACTAACGAGGGAACTAATGTCGCAGCTCAAACTGTTGCGAAAGTCGAGACAGCTTCCCAGGTTATTGAGAGCCCTACAGGAGAGTCCAAGCCATCTCTCATTTGCGGTACAGAAGAACAATCTAGATCGCGGAAAGCACGTCAGCTATTCATGGTGGTTTGAGTAGGGATAAGACGGAAAGTCGTTTACATTGCTCTAGCTGTTGTCCTTCTATTCATTGCGGTCATTATTGCCAGCACTGTGGAAGGTACACTGGGGAGTCGGAATCATTCTGGTTCGTCGACTACAGAAATTGACAGCGCGACAACATCTCTAGATCCAAGCAGCACGTATGTGGTCCTACGAACCAAGGAAAGATTCGTAACTAAACCATCATATAGTTCGTCCTCTCGTGAGAAGACCATTCCAACATCTTCCACAGACTCAAGTACGACAGATCCCAGCACGTATGTCATTGCCATCCGTCCAAAGACTCGACCTACGCTGACATATACTCCAGTCCAACCGCGATAGAAGAAACCACGACTCCGAGTCCTACCACGTCCACAGCTACATCGACATCTAGCGTTCCATGTAGCGAAGGAACTGTCGCCGCCGGCGAAACAAAAAACTACCTTGGTCTCTGCAAATTCTCGTGCGCATACGGATACTGTCCACCAGGACCCTGTACATGCACAAGTCATGACGATGGAAGGCCCTTACCTCCAGAGACAGGAGTTCAAGGCTGTCCTCTTCCTGGCTCAAGTGAAGGATATCGTGGGTTGTGTTCTTTTGCTTGTAACCATGGGCATTGCCCGTCTGGAGCTTGCACCACAGAGTGCTCGGAGTAAACAGGCGGGTTGAGAGAATGCAAGCGCCAGATAGTTTTGATGCACCAGCTGTGCGTCTCTATGATCATGTATATCTATATGAAGAACAAGGGTATCTCTGAACAGCAAGGCTAGGATAAGTTTTCCCTTTATATATATATTAGTACAATCTTGAAATAGAAGAAGGAATCTCTTCCCGCCTCTTACCTAGGCTAGGTAACTGGCGATGCGGGAAGCGCGCAGCCGGACCATCCAAGGAGATAACATTCCTTAACAAAAAGGCGGCATCTAAAAACGCCTTACCGTCCTCCTTTCCCTAAACAGCAACCTGCTTCAATAGCGCGCCACGAAGTCCAAGATGCAGGCTTATAAGTGGTTGCGCATTTGCGGCTGAGGACCCTGGTACAAGCTGAAAGAAAAGACATAGATCAAAACATCAGCACTTAATCTTTCAGCATATCAAGTCACAGGAACCATGTTCCATTGGAGGGATTGACAGGGGAGCAGCACTTCAAGAGAGAAAAGAGACTATAATAAGTGCCAAGAGGGGTCTGCCGTCTTGGTTTCCCCCGCTTCTGCTCTTTCGTGTAAGTCAAGATGGAGCCTCAACGTGTTTTGCAACATGCGAATACTATGCCTCAAGGTTTATCGCATCAGAAATCTGTTGCTAGAAAGCCTGTTGGGAAACCGTCTCTAGGGTCGCCGCAGGTTGTTTCTCTTCCTCATCGGCCTGCGCCTCAGCAGCAGCAGTTACAGGGCGGGTATCCTCCTCATGTCCAACAGCAGCAGAGTCAGATCCAACAACAGCGACCTCAATCTTATCATCCTGGCTATCAACAGAGTCCAAGTCAGATTCAAAATGTCCAGCCTGTCAACCAGTCCACTCAGAATGTGCAGCAACAGCAGGTGCAGCCAGCTCAGCACCTTCCGCACCAGCAGTCAGTGCAAACCCAGCATCATCAACCTCAGGCCCAAACGATTCAACAACAACAACCTCATCAACAGACACCTCAGCAGCTGAACCAACAACAGCCACAGACACCAATCCAGCATGTCCAGGGACAACCTCAACACCTACCACCCCCGCAACAGCTGCAATCACTGCCACAACAGCACGCCCAAGGGCAGCAACAGCAGCAAGTACAAACCCAACATCCTCATCAACTTCAACCTCAGGCGACCCAGCAACAACCGCATCAAGTATCTCAACAGCTAGCACAACAACAATCGCAGGTTCCGATTCAAAATGTCCAGTCGCAACCCCAACACCAGTCACCCCTGCAGCAACTGCAGCAATCACTGTTGCAAGAGTACGCCCAAGGACAGGAGCAGCCATACCAACAACACTCCCCAATACAACAACAGCAAATTCCGACACAGAATCAACACCCCCAACAACAACCTTTCAGTCCGACAGGCTCAGCTCCAAACATCGCGCAGCAGGCAGCGCAGCCCACACCCCCAAACGTCCAACAAACACAAGCACCGCCGGCAAGCTCAACACCTCAACTCCAGCATGCCAACCCTGGCCAAGCAAACACCAACTCATCCATCGCCGGTCACGGAAGACCTGCCAGTGTTATCGGTAGCAGCCCTAGTATTGCCACGCCTGCCACAACTGTCGCAAGCGTTGCGTCGCCAGGTGCGATAAGCACTCCAGCATGGGATCCCAGTGCTGCTCCCCCGATCCAACAAGTTCCGGCAGTCAATATCAGGCGTACATCTACCGGACAGCCCAAGCTGTGCAATCATTGTCGAAAAGGTGAGTGAGTTTGGCCACACTTTGAGTATATTGGCTTACTATCATAGCAATCCCTCTCAACGTATCGGTCTACACCTGCCTCATCTGCAGCACTGCACACATCACGACAAGCTTCTGTGTTTGGTGCTTCACCTCCAACGCAGTCAACACTTCCCACAGCCACGACAAGTCTTACTACGCGACCGAATCCGATCCCCGTGTCCAGCCCTCGGTGCAAGATGCCACGACGCACATGTGGACGATCCGAAAGAATGTCTCTGGAAGACTTTGGTATACATATAATGCCACTGGGCTCAAAACTCACCTCAAACCTACGGCAGCGGCCATGTCTACGTTCTCGGGCCTACCACCGGGCTGGGATGAGCGAAGGACACCCGATGGTCGGACGTTCTACTTCAATAAAAAAATGGGAACAAGCGCGTGGACGAAGCCAGCCAACTCTCTTCCCGATGGCTGGAAGGAGTTGAGGACCCCAGACGCCGTGCCATTCTATGTCAACGAACAACTGGGACTGTCAACGTGGAATCGACCAGGGCAGCAGCCACGACAGACGAAGCAGGGCAATAAAGTGGTAGTCAGACGGAGACCTGCACCAGGACAGCCAAACACTCCACAGAATGTCGGCGACAACATTCTTAATGCTACGATCAATGCAGCCAGACTTACTGGTCAAGGTGTCGAGTCCGCCAGCAGACAGGTCGGAAAGCTAGGAAAGAAGAAGAATTGGAGGAAGTTGGGAAGGATGCTCAACCAAGTCAATGGAATAAACGGCAACAGTTCTGGAAGCGACTGCGAATACAACGATTACAATGACGACGGTGGTTTCGGGTTCGGCGATGACTCGGGCGGCTACCAAGATCAACAACAAGGGCAGTTCCAACAGGGTTTCGACTATCAGCAATCCTCTTTCTCAGAGCCTCAGCAGTCCTTTGACTTTGGAGATAACCAACAAGCGACGTTCCAGCAACCTGCGTATGAGCAACAAACAACACTTGAGTATTCTGTGCAGTCAGGCTATGAGCAGTCTTCGTTTGATCAACAGCCTGGGCAGTTTAGTGTTACGACAGAGGTCTCTTATACTACAACTGAGCAGCCTTCTTTCGAACAACAGTCCTTCGAAACGCAGCAAGATCAATATGCGCAACCAATGTACGAGCAGCAACCTGGTATCCAGGATCAGCAACAACCCATGTTCGAGCCGACGATGACCCAAGAGTCTATCACCATAACTTCTCAACAGGCTGAACCATTCGAGCCTGTTCCACCTCTCCAACAGCAGGATTGCATTCCAGCGCCTATGCCACAGGAGACTTATGTACAGCCGACGCCTCAACCCCTGTACCAATCATCCGTACAACAGACATATCCTACCCAGCAATTCGTCTATGAGCCGGCTCAAGTTCAGATGCAACAGCAACAAGTCACCGTCTCTTATCAAGTGCCCACCTACACTCTCGAGTCAACACCGACCGTCGTACCTCAACAACAAACACCACAACCTGTCCAGCCAATTTACATCCCGAATAATCAGCCCGAGATTATCACGAGCGACGCGCATCTAGTCGAAGTTCCCGGTACACCCGACACTACAACTCTTGTGCTGAACAGTGGCTACGGTGGTAATGACATCCTCGCTGGTACCAGCTTGGCCGCAGAACAGAATGTTGTTGTGGCGCAACCACCGCAAGATGATGTTGTAGTACAAGTAACTGTCGGGCAGACACAGTCTCCCTTGGTGCAGACAACATGTGTACCAGAGCCAGTGGTGGTTCAAGAGTATAGCACTGTGGGAAAGACAGATGCGCTTGTGTCTGTTGATGCTGTGGTGATTGACAATAGCTTCGCTACGGCCAACAACTGCAAAGATTATATCTAATGGGACTTAATGGGCATTCTTTTTGTTTAATGACGGTATGATGTTTGAAGCTTACGGGCTTGGATATTCATAAATATGAACAGAATCGGACTTCTTGGGACACGATAGCGTAACAATTTTTTGATGTCTTTCTTCTCATTATCATAATCCAATATACGAGAACGCTTTCTACCTGGATGTCATGCAATCTATCCAACCAGTACCCAAACCATGACAATCCCAAATTCCACTCAGGCCATCTCATAACTGTCAACCCTCTGACTATCGCCCCGTTTAATCTTCCTCCTCAAATCTCTAAGCGTATTCGCTTCCTCCTCCTCCCCAATCCAAACAGGCTGAAAGCTCTTCTGCCACAACCACCATCCACCCCCCGTAATAAGAGTAACAGGAATCGCAATAACAAAATACATCCAAATCTCCTTCGAAACAGTCCACTCACCAGTATCATCACTCACGTTAAAGAACGACATACTGAACAGCGCAGAAATAAACGTCGCCGGTAGAAATGTGAGTGTTACGAAAGCGATGGTCTTCATCGCTGCGCTGTCGGTTTGTGTCGCTTTTCCGATCTTAACAGCGATGCGAGAATCGTACTGCGCGACGCTGTGGAAAGCGAGTTGCACTTCGTTGAGCAGACGCTCTTTGTTTGCGCTGGCGCGATGGCGGAGACTGGTGAGGATGTGGTCGTACCACAGTAATCGCTCTCCAACACGTCGATATCCCGCGCCCTTACCCATCTCCTCTTGAAAAGACTTGTGCTGCGCAATAATAGAAGCAACAGTCTTCTCCGCCACCTCCAACGTCTCAGAAACATGAATGGCATGTCTAGCCGTATCGTGCATGAACCGATACTTGGGATTCGGCTTTTTGCTGTTCTCTTCTGTTTCGATACCGCGGACACGGTCGCGAACTGCCCAGACGCTGTTGTCCTGTAGTGTAGATAGTTGCTCTAGAAGATGGACATAGAACCAGAATGGATCGCTGAGAGTTTCGTTATGCATAGAGGTAGGAAACACTTTCCTGAGACGATGTTTGCCGGGAACTTCGAAGATGACCAGGGTTGTTTTCTGTGATGAGGCGATCCAGCGGGTGAAAATGTTGAATTTATACCATTCGTGGGAGTTGGCGTGTAGTTGTTTTGCGAGGAAACGCGACCATGTATCTACCAGACCCCGTCAGCAAAACATCTTGAAGAGTAGAAGACCACTTACTCAGGGACTCGATATCACCATTATCATCGCGAAACGTCTCACTTCCAAAATATCCATTTGATCGTCGACTATAACCCGACCAGTAGAGCTCCGGCATGAGGAATTCGGTTGTAAAGTATGCTCGACATGATGGACATTCGCGGACTTTATCTGCGTCTGCGAAACTGCTCTCATTAGTACACGGCCAGCTGAACTGGTGAGTGGGTGACTTACATGACTGTGACATGAGAGTCTGGGCGTGAAGTCAACTCGGCTGAACGAGGATTCGTCGGTCCATCCCATTCATCGTTATCTACTACTGTTAGTGTTGAAGATTAATGTTTGTCGTGAACGCACCTTTATTCCATGCCAAGACGCAAAAGTCACTACAGTTTTGATGTGCTGGCATTTTGACAAACTTGATAAAGTGGAAGAATTAATTGACTGTACTCAAGACTGCGCGCACTCGACAATTGGGCGTACTCGGTAGAGACTCGAGAATTGGGTGTATCCAAGCATTGGGTGTAGCGTCGCTTTTCAACTACACACCATCCAAACGATCAGATCATATTCCAGGCAGGATATTCGAGGCTGTGCGAAAGTTGTGAAACATTGTTGGTGATAAACTCGACAGCTGAGCCTCAAGTACGTCGCAACCAATCGGTTATCGTGAGGTTGCATGCATGCGCCCGGCTGGAGTGTAAGCGCCTAGATGTGGGTAAGGCGTATCGCGCAGGCATCAATCTGCAGTAAAAGCACGCTTCTATTTGCCGCTGTAGAATGGCATACATGCAGTAATGGCGCTTTGTGTTTTGGTGTTTGTAATTTATTATGTTGTACTGCCTCGGGGTGCGTACCCTGGAGTTGAAAAGGAAATATCACCACCACAACGCCGCTTGTAATAAGATGCTTTAACCGCTCATTTCCCCACGTATGTAGATGCCTTACGCGTGTTTCTCCCAAAGGTTTCCGTTGATTTCCAGTAGCAACCTCTCCTCCAGCCCGGCGACGAACTACTGAAGGAAAGACTTGCGATCAAGCGGAAAGCCAACAGGCCTGTCGCAATCAACGTCGTAGTCCCTACAGCCACATTAGCATAAATGCCATGGACCTCTAGGGTATGAGAACATACCAGACGATTCCCAGAAGCTCCATGTCTGTAGCGAACCAATTCTCAGAAACCTTTACAACCTGGCGCTTCTCCTTCTTGGTACCAAAATGCGCTTCTCTGCGAACTCGTCGTAAAAATCGTAAACTAGGGATGTCGATTTCCGGTGGTGGATTGACTTGCTGCACGTCGACCATCTGCAGCTGTATTAGTTGGGATTGTTGTAGATGGGTAGATGACTTACGACGACGTCTTCAGATGTTGGTTGAGCTGGTCTTTGTTTGACTGTCTTGGTCTTCGCCCGTGATGTGCCGATTGGGTTTTGCTTTCCTTCGAGCTTCTATAGCTGTGTTAGTTGGGCGTCACAGAGCTGGAGTAGATGACTTACGTCGGTGTCCTTCTAAGATCGCACAGCGGGGGCTTTTTTGACTGTCGTGGTCTTCGGCTTTTATTTGGATGATCGCGAAGCTTGTGTTCTCGTGGTCTTGTTCGTCGGAGTGCCAGTTCGGGGTTTCATGCGAATGTGTTTCGTGGTAGAAGGCATGTGTACGAGCGCTGCAGTGAATCACAAAGGGTTCGTCGTAATCTAATATTATAGATATACCCAGAGTATATGATGAGTAGATAATTTCGAGTCGGAAAAGATGTCTGGCGATATTCTCAAAATGATGTCTTGGGAGGAATTTATGGACAGAAACAGATTGGAAGTTTCATGTTTCCAACATGTCAGTAGAGATTTGTAACGGCAGGAGGCATCAACCTCTTGTCTGGACTGCCTCGAGACTGCGCTTGCTTTATCTGGCGATATGACATTTGGGGAGGAGCGCCAGAGCATTAGAACCCAGCAGGAGGTCTTTAATTTTTCGAGTCATCCTCTTCCATGCCTGGCCTTTCATCTTCAGCCATACTTGTAGCCACCAACACTTCCATATTGAGACGACAAAGCCAGCTTTTGTTGGTGACTGTTCACTTTCTCCTATACTCGTCAAGGTCCTGTCTCCAATCTCCGCATTTGCGATCAGCGCTGATACCCACGAGCAGCAAGTCTAGACCTGCAAGACCCGAGGAGTCGGTAGTGGAACGGCATGTACAACGCCGATCATCATGCGTATCTCATTTCATCAACACCAAGAATACAATGGATTTGGTGTACAGGCGGATATCAATAGCCTCAACTGAATGGCGTCACGATTGCATCCCAACATGCACACTGACGGTACAGTATCATCGCCATACACTTCGGAGCCGATCTCCTTACCACAGTACGTAGCCACGACCGGCAGCATAGTTGATGTCAAGATTAGATCTTGATAGATGTAAAAATTCTTCATCAAAACAGTAAACAATCGTCATAAAGTAAATAAGCTTTTCATCTCGCATTCGCATATGGAAAGAAACACAATGCCTTCACTTGAACATCAACGTTGTTGATCAACCCCGCACGCCGCGGCGACTGAAGACAAACCAAACGGAGACAGTCCGTCGCGGGAGAGCGACACAATAAATTGCCTCTATCAGTGGCGATCCTATCAAAATGCATCCTGTACGAATGGTATTCTGACTTTACCATCTGCATGTTATTGTGTTTACACGTGAACCTCGGAGTTACCTCCTGAGTTTATTACAGTTGCACGATCGACAGAGCAGTGCAATGAGAGTTGAAAGTGACAGTTGAGACGACGTCATTATATGCATGGGATTTAATAAAACCTGGCTCGATTTCTTGATCGACGATTAACTGGATTATGCACAAAGGTGAATCGGGGTTGTTGCACGTGGCATGGGGTTAGATTGGAGTTGAACGTGACCTCATGGGACATGGGTGGATCATATGCCAGATAGCATGAGTGCGACGTTGATGCATTTGACAGGTAGACAGACATTCACATGTAGACACAAGAACAAGATATTGTAGTAAAGTTAAACTTATGGTATTTCTGCCATTCAGTGTAGGTGCTATATGCCCGCCATCCATCCATCCATCTCGCTGTCCTCCATCCACAAGATGCTCACTCTAGGTTATCCAGGCGAACCATGCGCCTGCAAACGAATCCAACATGGGGTATCCCAAATGCAAGGTAACAATAATCATAATAAAAACAAACGCCCCGATGGTCCATAAGATGATAAAAGAATAGGTCTAAATGCGATTTCCTGTGGAAATGCTATATGCTGATGCTGTCGGGGTGGGAGAGCGAAAGAGGTTGTACAGGTGTTGATGCGATGGGAGTCTTCTATAGTCGTTTCATGTGGACGTGTCGAGTTGATGGGTGAAGGCGGGTAAATGCAGTCGTAGTCAAGAGTAAGTAGGTGATGTTGCGGTGAGGTAGGTTGTTGTTCTAAGGGTATCATGATAATAATGTCGTTGACCGCTTTCCGCGTTTACTTCTTGTGAGACTTGCCGGAACGCGAGTAGTTTCTTCGCACGCGTTCTCGTCCACGACGCTCCTCCTCATCGCTGCCAGAGCTGTGACGACGACGATCCTCCTCGTACCAGGCGCTCAGAGCCTTTCCGCCGAAAGTAAGGTCTTCATCTTCGATGATGGTGGGTTGGACCCAGGTGTAGGCTGAAGGGTCGACTTCGCGGGCTGTAGGGTCGAGAGCCTGAAGATTGGGGACGTAGTAGTAGTAAGTTTCGGTTGAGTGAGCCATGGCGAATGTGGTTTGTAGTTTGGTCACAGAAAAGTCGGTGGTTTGGTTATGTATTTATTGTGTGGTTGTTGTTTGTTTGTTTGTTGTTGTGGTCCCCGATTGGAATGGAGAGGCAAGTGGGCACTTCACAAAGGGAGATAATGTGGATATGATTGGTTTGCAATAAGAGTCCAGCTCGTGAACAAAGAAATGCAAACGCTTGTTTTTGTTTGTTTGTGTAATGAAGAGAGAAGGAAAAAAAGCCGGGGAAGGGGATTTCGGGGGGAAGGCTGATGGATATAGATACCGACAGTTCTAGTTAAATGGAGCCTCAGGTGAATCAAGGTGGAGTGTGCCAAGGTGTAAGGGGGGGAGCAGCAGAGGCGGAGGGGGGTGGCAAGAAGCACAGGCGTATCCGTACAGTGCACTGTGCCGTCACTGAAGAAATCACAGAGGGCTATCTAGGGGTCATCAATCACTAATCCACAGTGGCAATGAACGATTCGGTGCCGAACAAGGTATTCCATTCTTGGGGGTGGATTTAGCCAAGACTCAGACTCAGCCCAGGCCAGGCTGCTCTCCTTTATTTGAGGCCTGGGACAAGCCTGGACCATGATCAGGTTCCATATTCATTCCGACAGCGTATTTTGCGGGGATGAGCGAGGGCCTGGATAACGAATGCCCTAGAGCCATCATTCCATCATTCACAATAGAAAGAATAAAAAAGAAGCTATTCGGAAGTGCCGAATTCTTTGCTCTCCGAAAGCCGCCGAGAGTAAAACTGAGGGATATTGTCTTTCTCAACAACAAATAACAATCAACAAAGACATCGTTGTTTTTTTATCGCGCGCACACACCTGAAAAAAGTGTGTTGGGGGGTTGAATCCGCTGTGTTGGAGTCAAGATGTATGGACGGTTTTGGTTATGAGTGGATGGA
>JAALXH010000040.1:0-67673 GCA_012977735.1 Fusarium tanahbumbuense | reverse complement strand
CCCCGGTTCGAGCCCGGGCGGGATCAATCTTTTGCTTTTCGAAGCAATTGTTCTTTTCGCTACCTTTGCATTCTTGTTTTGATATATTGCAATAAATTCATTCGTTGTTAAAATCTTTTTGTTGTTGCCCACTCTAGAATGATCACAGCTCCAGGTGAATTGTACAGATAACTTATATCAAGATAAAGAAACATTACTAGTTGCATCCAATCTATTTAACCCCAATCCATCTCTCACGCCTACTCACTCAATGAGTGCGGTTCATGTAGTAGTTGTAGTTATCCTCAGCCATCTTCAAAGCCTTAGCACTAGACTCATCAACATCCTCCTTCGGCAGCCCCAAAACCTCATTAGCAAGTCCATACTTAGCCTCAAAGTTGCCATCACCATTAGGGAAGAATGTTCGGGCATACATAGCCAGAGCCCAACCAGATCGATCACCGGCTTTGACCATATCAACACCCCGTTGCCATCGCTCCTTGGCGCCCTCGTGCTCGATAACCCAGTCGGCGTCGGTAGTGCCAGTCACGCGCTGCAGACTGTCAAGCATCTGGCGCTGGGAGAGGAGGAAGCTGGAGATGTAGAGGGGTTTGTTTCGCCACTGGGAAATAGTAGGGGACTTGTCGTTCTCGTCATCGGGGATGACCTTGAGGCTGAGAAGAGAAGCGAATGCTCGACCGCATTGATCCCAAGTCGAAGTGTTGATTTGAGTGTTTCCGTCGTCGTAGAAAGTAACCTTCTTTTGACCGTTGCTAAAGTCGAAGCCATACCACTGAGGTCCCTGGCAGACAGAGAACTCGTACCAGAAAGAGCAGCACATAGCGATCCAGGATGATACACCGGCTTCTTCAATAGCTTCGATGCCAGGGTAGACGGCAGCTCCAGTCATGTTCTCCTCAGCAAGGGACTTGTTGGTGATGTCAATACCATAGACATTAGGCATGATCCATGGGATTCCAGCAGTGGCAGCAGCACGGACGATGCGCTCTTGAGTACCGGGAGGAGCTCGGACGGAGAGAGAGATGGCGAGGAATTGCTGGCCCTTGAGAGCCTCGACAAGGGAGTTCTCATCTTCGTAGTCGACGGCGGTGACACGAGCTCCTTCGGGGGCGCTGTTGGTGCTATCCTTGCGAGTGATGGCTGTGACTGTGTGCTTGCCAGTTGCAATGATATGCTTGGCTAGGTACTTGCCAACACTTCCACCAGCCTATGTCATGTTAGTGATCGATGGGTCAAGGAGGATTGGGAAGCTTACGCCAATGATGGCTACTCGCTCGATCTTGTTGACGAAGCCCTCAGGCTGGTTCTTGGCGTACTGAGACATTTTGAAAGTGTTTATAAGAAGATTGTAGTAGTGCTGTTGTTATTGTTATTGTTGTAGCTGTAGAGTGATGAAGATGTCGAACACTTCAACCACCGTCCTCGTCCTGATCTTTATACTTCATCTTCTCTCTTAGACTCAGACATTGACTCCATCACTAACTCCGAACCTTGATTAATTCCTTTCATCTCAATCATCAATGATGCTATCGCGGACTTATCGAGCGGGATAGCTATTACCACATTCGGTAAGTGGATCTCCGTAGGGTTCACGGCAGGGTGCAGAATCTCCACTTCGAGTCTGGCTAACCAATAAGACGCCGTTAAATACGAAAACCAGTAAAGAGGTCCCTCTTGTGAAACAGAGTTGAGTGACCGTAAATCCGTCGCGAAAAAAGAGCGAGGCCGAGCCAGTTTTCGTCGTGCTTCGGAGATTTTCTTCTGATTGCCTTATGTCATTTCACGTGTCTTCAGGTTGGTCCGTTATGTTTACTGTTCTTGTCCAAAGACTCAATTGCGGCTGGAAACTACCGACGACGGTGCAGGGTCGTTAGATCCCTTATGTGTTAACCTACCTAGGTACCTTTAGTCACTGACGTGCACTCGCTTGAAGATTCCAATGTCACGCTGGTACACTTGACTTTGCCAGTCCAGTCGGTATCGATTGCCTTGCTTCTTTCTTTCCAGCGATAATGGAATAACTGTCCCGAGCTACATTGAAACCTGGGTCAGGATGAGTGTAGGCGAACCACTAATGGTAGGCGTGAGTTCAGCCTCCTCGGGTACGTACATTTGGAGGGGCAACCGCAAAAAGGCAACGACCTTCACTGCAAATTTAACCCCCTCCAAGGTCCCAACGCGACAAAGATGAAAAGATTAAACACCCCCCTGGTAGTTTGAACTTTAACCTTCACTTGATTGATAGGCCGTATGAGACAACACTCGTGGAAGGAGGAACTTATGTCTCTGTATGATTGGTAGCTTTGAACTTCAGCCTCCTCAGGCAGAGTCGTTTAGTCGCAGCATATATCAGTATCGCAGGCGCTGGAACCTGGGGGACGCTAAAATCGCAGTGAACCGCGTTGCGTAGGCTAATCGAGTAACGCTGACCGATATGTCTTGATATGTTTGAACCTATCCATGGATGGTAGTGAAGTTCTACGGACTAAGTATCTAACCACTATTTCGACGATATCTGCCGGAGACTGAACAGCGATGGACTTCGAGGGAGATTCAAATTACAGTCGGGAAAAGGAGAAGACGAGACTTGAGCAAACTTTCGTGCAAAGACGAGCTTATTCCTGTATCATTGACAGCTTTGAAGTTCAATGTCATGGAGGCGCAGACATTAGATTAGGAAACAGCCGGATGGATGTCAGTCAGGGTGGGTTGACAACACTTAACCTTCAGGCGCTAAAACCTGGGGGGAGGTTAAAATCGCAGTGAAGGAACGGGCATTAATTTATGGAGAACAAAGAGAACTTTGGTGCATAGAGCAACTTGTCCCTCGGGCTGTGTTATTGATCCGGACAGGGGCTTTGGACTTCATCAGCCTCCATATGGCGGCACAGACAACGGGAGGTAGCCAGATGTTAGTGAAGCTTTATAGGCATTAGAACTTAAGAAGGGGTTAAAAATGCATAGAGTGAAAGAAAGAAAACTTTTACTCCGAGGTTTTGCTTGCTGGACTTAGTAGGTATTGGTATAGGGAATTTAAAGAATTTGGTAGACCGGGCTTTGAGGGAGGTTAAAATTGCAGTGAAAAAACGCAACAACCAGTGGGATACTACTTGCGGTGGGATACTTGAGGTTTCCCACTTGTAGTCAACTTTCCAATTCCCTCACATTCTCTCAGTGGACTGGTGATTTACAGGGAACTTGAAGGAATCGATAGAGCATGGGGGGAGATTAAGAATGCAGTGAAGTACTGGGGTCGGTGACTAGTATCTACTATCCGTACATCTGCAGGTACCATCTCCGATCTCTCCGATCTCTCCGATCTCTCGATAGATTATCTAGATGTTGACCCTTTGTTGGAGGGGGTTTGGAAATACAGTGAACTTACGAGACCACACTCCAGGATACTATCTAGGGTATTCCCACTTGCAATCGACTCGTCAACCCTCCACATTTTCAATTGAACTGGTTGTTGGTACAGGCCTTTCGAGTTCAGCTTTCAATTCCTCAGTTACTGAAGGATTGCTGCGATTAACCAGCCGATGTATTCATCATGGCGTCAGACCATTAGAAGGTCTGGAACAACTTGATAATAGGTCAATTTGACATTCTCTTAATTCTTTGCTATAAGAATAGAGCATGAAATACTGGATATTATATAGTGACACCATTGAGGATGATAGGGAGTTATGCACACTACGTCTATCAACTTTACCATCGCGCCTCATATAGACTTAGATGGGTAACAGCAAAATGAAGTAGCCTCGGGTGCTGGTCTAAGCATAAAGTAATTCAGTCGTTTCATCTCTTGCACTTACAGTTCAGTTATAATTTCGCCCTATATCCCATGCAGCAAAGAATGATAACCATAAATCTCTTTTCAATTTGATTACTCTGGATATCTAGCTCTGTCTAGCAGGATCCAACTCAACCTTATTCTTGGTAACAGCATCAATCTCCTCCATAATCTCCGGCGTCAACTTATCCAACACCTTAAGCGAAGCGACAGTATCCTCCAACTGCTCCGGCCGACTCGCCCCCGTAATAACGCTCGTAACATTAGGATTCTTCAAACACCAAGCAATAGCAAGCTGCGCCTGGCTAATACCCAGCTTCTCAGCAATAGGCTTCAGTTGGCGCACCTTTTCGATCTCAGCTTCCCAGTCGTCGGTGCCGATTTGGCCGCGCATGAATTCGGCGAACTGGTCTTTGCTGGCGCCGAAACGGGAGTCCTTGGGTGGTTGGCCGTCGACGATGTCGTTGTACTTGCCGCCTAGGACGCCCATCTTTAGAGGGGAGAAGGAGGTGATTCCTAGACCGGTGCGCTCGTAGAGGCGCTGGAATTGGCCTTCTACTCTGTCTCTTACTAGGATGTTGTAGAAGGGTTGTTCTACGACTGGGCCAATCATGCGAAGATCGCGAGCAATGCCAACCTGTAGGATGTAAGGGTCTGTTGTCAAAAGACATATATGGTGTTGGGTGACTTACAGCTTCAGCGATTTCATCGGCGGACCACTCTGAAGTACCCCAGTAGAAAGCCTTTCCATTGTCAATCAGCCAGTTGAAAGCGCGAACAGTCTCCTCCATAGGAGTGAGTCTGTCCGGCCTATGAGCATAGACGATGTCAACGTATGGGAGCTGAAGACGCTCCAGTGAGGCTTCCAGACCCTCAATAATGTGCTTCCTTGAAAGACCATGGTTGTTGACAAGAATCTCTCCATTCACAGCACCCCAGTTGATCTCTTAACAGTTGTCAGTATGCGCACATCTCAAGTCAGGTAATAGACTTACTTGTGCTGATAACCAGATCACTTCGCTTCCATCCAAAGTGCTTAATAGCCTTTCCCATAACAACCTCAGCTTGACCAGCAGTATAATTCTCCGCAGAATCGAAAAAGTTAATTCCCAAATCATAAGCCTTCTTCATACAAGCAAACGCCTGCTCATCTTCAGAGTAACCGCCGTAGGTCAACCAGCTGCCGAGACCGATGGCGCTTACATGGAGTCCAGAGCGCCCGAGGCGGCGGTAGACCATGCCAGTGTTTCGAGGTTCAGCCCAAGCCATTTTGATGAGTTTTGATGATGTTGATGTGAATGCGAGTTCTTCTGGACAGACTGAATCAGTATTAACGTTGCGACTTGCGGAGTAATTCTCGGAGAAGTGAGGAAGTGGGGATGGACTTACACTGAAGTTGCGGGGGACTAACAGCGACTACTTTCGAGTTGTTCTTTTGCGAAAAAGAATTGAGCAGTTATTAAGAAACTGTTGAGATAACTGTCAGCTTGAGTCACACGGCGAGGGTTACACAACTCACATACTGACTTTTTGCCGTGCTTATCACCTTGTGCTTCTGCGTTGATTTGACAGTCGCCAATTTGGATGACTTGCAGCGGGGAATTGATGCGACAGGGGTCCGAGATGGCGCAATGCGGTCCCTCTATGCCACCATTAGTTCGCCGTTCCCCTCATCTTGAACACCAAGAAAACATGCCAAAACAATGGACACTTGTTCTAACAATTGGGTCAAAGTTCGGACGAACACGGTCCAACTAGGTAGATGTCTCGATTATTTGTCGCACAGCTCTCGGATCTTGCTCCCCATCAACATCGCGGGGCATAGACTCCAGCAACATGCGAGTAAGCGGTGACGGAGACCGAACGAGATAACCGAGGTCCAACGGCGCCCAACAAATTTGAGACGCTTGGTCTTCCATGAACTGGTAAGTTGGCATCGTGAGATTTTGCTGCGCAGTCAAGATCTCAGCTGTACCTTGGAACGAGGTTTGTGGGTTTGTCTCAAAGGCAACTGCATCGCCCTCTGATCCCTCAAGCAAACGACCCGCGTTGAAGATGGCGTCCATTCGCATCGTGAGAAGCGACAGGAGAGTTCGATTGCCTCCTCGACAGGAGGATAGTATGTCCCGTAGTTGGTGTAGAACTGGGCCGGAGCGGTCATCTGTTATTGAGTCGTCGCTTGCCATTGCGTCAATCACGGCTGTAGCGATCTCAAACGTTTTGAACTCCTATCCAGATCGTAAGCGTACGGCATATAATACTCTGCGTAAGCAACTTACCAGCGTCGGCCCATGAGACTCAAGCGCAGTCTTTGGAAGTTCAGAAACAAGACTCAGAAAGTCCTTCGCAATATCCACAGGATTCATACTGGGAGTAACAATCCCAAATCGAAGCGCTGCTCTCCAAAGTACAGCGCGCATCCACTGTCTCGTAACAAACATATCCGCGCGCTGGACCTCATTGATCGGACCCCAATCGTCATTGTCAGCCGAGTCAAGAAGCTTTTGCTGGAGTAACTCGAGACAGTTCTGCGCGACAGAGACCATATTTGGTAGATCAGAGTCAGAGTCAAAGTTGTGAAGAAGTTCAAAGATGCCACTTTGATCAAAGACCCAGAAGAGATGGACTAGCTTGAGAAAAGCTGGGAGGACCTCTGCGCGGTCGTTGGCTCCTCCGAACCAAGGGAAGAGAATGTTTGGCTTCAGAACTGGGGGAAGCTTGTGAAGAAGAGCAACGCCCCTATAAGGTGTCAGCAACGAATAAACTCTTGCTTGATTTGAGATGCCTACCTTTCTGTGACAAACAGTAGCCATAGAATCCGTCGCGAAACATGTTGATCGGCTTCAGATAAAGAAGCATACGTAGACTCACGATCAAGCCTTAAGATCTGCGCTTGCGTGATTGCTTCGCGCAAATAAACAAGAGACTTCGTCCCACCAGGGGAGGCATTTTCATGGTAAATATGTAGAAAGAAGGAAATGCGCAAGGCATCCAACAGACCCAGTGTCTCGCTTAGTCTCGTTTCCGCGTCCTCCACTCTGGGCTGCCACGCAGTGTCCAGCTTGAGCTGAGCAATAGCAGCCAGGGCTACAGCGTTAGCAAGGTATCTAGCTGCACCTCCCTCTGTAGGATTCTGCTCGATCTTGTTTCGCAGATCAGTTGCGTCGACGATGGGCCAGATGGGGTACAGTCTCTCCGAGTAGATCTCTAGGATCTCCAGCAAGCACGCTACCTCATCAACAGGGGACGGGGACTTCTTAGCAACAGCTTGATCCTGGTCGAGACTGGAAGTATTGCTTTTCGAAGCCTCTGCTTGGCGTCTCCGCTCAATCTTGTCCAAGGTTCTGGGACGTAGTCCCCTCGGACCTCTAGTCCCTTGCTCGCGCTTAAAGGTGCACTCTATCCCCGACGCCTCGCATGCTGTGCAGGGGGGCGTCTCTGAACATCGAATTTTGCGGACCTTACATGAGTCGCAGGCTCGTCTTGCGAGTTTCTGGCGAGGTTTTGGAGGGGAAGAGGTTGAAGGTGGGGTCATGGTTGAGACAAGACACTACACTGTTGGCCATCAATTGCCCAGCAAAAGGAAGGGGATCGAAAGTAGCAAATAAGAAAGACTCCTGAGGAAACAAGTCGGAATGTTTAGTTTCTTGGGTGGTGTTTTCATCAAGATGACGTGCTTGTTGCTTGTGATCTCGCCTTAAAAGACCCCTGTCTACCCCGGATTTTAACTTCTTAGACCTCGGTATATCTATCCTTGGCGATGGGCTAGGATCGGTGTAGATCGTCACTTAAATACAGGACATAGAACATTCAGTTGCGAATTACTAGCTATTGGCTTTGCTTTTATTAAAATCACATGATATATCTTGTAACAGAACTTGAGATAAATTACGGTAAGGGCAATTCAGTGAACTCACTTGTGGTTGCTAAGGAAAATTCGCAAACAGATCTTACTGAACTTATCTACACTTACCTACACACAGATAGCTACACATAGCTTCGGCCAGTACTCTCGCATTGATTATTCCGAAATAATGCCTTCCGTCAACATGCCATGAACCTGCGATAATGTCCTCGCACCCTGCTCTGGGCTTGCAACCCACATGTCCCGTTCACCAGCAAACGCCAATGGGTCCTCCCTTCCGCCCAAATGTGCTGCGAAATGACGCAAGTCTCTCAATTGCTCCTTCCACCGGTATTAGGGTATGAACTTCAAGCTCAGAAGGATCGTAGAAGTCGAGGAGTCGACTGTGGTTGCCAACTGGCTTCGGTTCGGGAATAAACTAAAATCCTAGGTGCCAGTATCCGTAAACTTGGGCTGGGGTTTGATACATACCATTGGGTAAAAGAGTTGAGAGCCTCTGCCTCATGTCGAACGTAAGGTCATCCAATTTTATCTGCCCTAGCTTGTAGTAGAGATATATAAAAGCCTGGACAGTACCTTCTCCCCCTAAGATGGTCGCACGGGGTTGCAAACAGAACAAGAACGAGGATCAGGCTCGTTTTCGTCTTCACCAAGGTCGTCGAACTCGTCGAACTCGTCGTCGTCGTCGCCATCTTGGCCAATGCCGCTCAGGAGTTTCGCATGCAACTGTTTTAGCAAGTCTTGAACTTTCCCTTCATTTTTGTTACGTCTCATTAGTACTTTGACATACTTGGCGCTGACATTCTGGCTTGTTGCATGCTTGACCAGAAACTCAAGCTCAAAGAAGGGATCACCCTTTACGTGGACGGCTCGGTCGTAGTATGCAACTCTCGTAGCTCCGTTGCAGACTTCAATGAGTGGCGAATTACGGAGCTGGCTCGGGGCGTCAATACGCGCACCCCTCTTCAGTAGCAGCTTCAAAGACCTTTTGAAAGGTTCGAGGTCCGTTTCATCCACCGGCTTTTCCTCGTTGTAACGATAACTCAAGTATCCGTCCTGCCCATCGAAGAATGCATGGAGTAGGCCACCAGTATCGAATCGCTTGTCGACGAAAGCATCCTCGATCCTTGCACCAGCATCTAGCATCATCTTTACGCACTTGAAGTCTCCTGAGAACAACAATACATCGTAGAGCGGCCTAGTATAAAGCTTATCGTCAGCTTCAACCACTCTGTTGACATCTGCACCGCGCTTGATGGCAAGCTTTAGTGCCTTCCGTTGGTCGTTAATAAGTGCATTCGCTAGTTGACTGTTACCTTTCCGCCTCTCGCCGTTTATACGGCACTTGTACCTGGTCGTGAACATCTGGTTAATGACACCAGGCTCGTTTCTAGAGGCGTGGAGCTCATCTGAAGCATCGGCCCCGGCCTTCAGAAGCTCGATCGCGCAAAGCAAGTTTCGTTTTCTGAGCATTTCTCTGAATATTGTTTCTCCATGAGCTGTAGCGTTCATGGGCACACCTTGATCGGTAAGCCCCTTGATGGTCGCCAGGACCTT
Organism: Fusarium tanahbumbuense; assembly: GCA_012977735.1. Lineage (NCBI taxonomy): Eukaryota > Fungi > Ascomycota > Sordariomycetes > Hypocreales > Nectriaceae > Fusarium > Fusarium tanahbumbuense. Next base: position 58,458 of record JAALXH010000040.1, on the reverse strand, counting down.
GTCGCACCTCTGCTCTAGTTTCAGATGGTGGTAGAATGCCTCACCTTCATTAAGCAAATGGAGAGCGGTCGCTCCGTCATCTCCTTCCCAGCTTGGATCGAAATTGCCTTGTTTCAATATGACATCGATCGCTGGCTTCACTAGACCCAGTAGCGCGGAATTTATACCAGGGAAGCCTTTCATTACATACCTAGCTCCATGCTTCACAAGGAGAGACAGTATCGATTCGTTGGCCCCGTGAGAGATGGCATGGTGAAGAGGATACCAGGGAGGGATATAATAACGACCGGTAGGTGAATAGGAACGCGAGGGCATCATCAGGTATTCAGGGGCTCGATGCGGATGGGAACAGTCACAGAGCTGGACTGAGGGAATGTCCACCCGAGCTCCGCTTTCCAGAAGCCATTTCACAATGTGTTCATGCTTGTGAAAGACCGCTAGGTGCAAAGGCGCAGCGTACATCTTCCCCAGCCCTTCGCTGCACCCATCATACAGCCATTCCTGACCCTTTGCACATTTCCAGATAACGTCCTCGCTGGAGGCACCAGTATAGTTGAGATCAGCTCCATTGCTAAAGGCGAGTTTGAGAGTATCTAGCGAGCCTTTCTTCGCTGCCCAGAGCACGCTAGCTTTGCTGGGTTTGTCGTGGAGTATATTGTGCTTGTAAAGGCACGGATTGTACACTGCGTGAAAGTGTCGACTTACTAGAGTGAGCGACCGAAGTTGCCCAGTCTGGCAGAAAGTTCCTATGAGAGTGAGCATCTCGTTAGGAAGTTCAACGAGACTCATGATGGGTTTACCGTGTTGAATCTTTGACGTAAAAGGCGTAAGGCTTTGTAGATGTTGGCCTGGCGGAAACGCCTCTTGTACTTGGGCACCTATTAAGCCACTCGACATGGAAATTAGGACAAGGCGGGCACGAGTCGGTTATTTGAGTAGTCTTGACTTCTCGACTGATCGACTGGTGGATAAATGATAGGTTTGGTATGTTGGACGGGTTAATAGTTGATGGTTGATGGTTAATGGTGAATAGAGGAAGGAGCTTCTGCATATAGGCTAAGTAGTTGTTCTTATATATAGGTATCCAAAACAACTAAAGTTCATATTTCCACAGTAGTGCCTCACTGAGCCCGACCTACCTACAAAAGTCATTTTATTGATAAAGATATTGAAGAAGTGTAAAATATGGGCTTGTATTTCGTTAAGTTTATGTTGAACATAAATGGAAGCCACTCGACGGAGGTTACAGTGGGCTATCCCGTAGATAGCTGCAGTGGTTGAAGCTTGTTGGTGCTCAGGTGACCTGGCACTGGCTGGTCGTAAAAGAGTAAACGGAAATTCCTCCACCAACCACTGCCCCAACCCTCCCTCACCTTTACATCCTTTGCATCCTCAGAACTTTATCATTCAACCTTTTACCCGTAAGATCTACTCACACTCGTCAGAATTTCGAGAAAAAGCCACTGTAGGTATTAGAGACGAAATAATTTAGCCCCCTATGCTAACTAGGACCAGTACTTAGGCTACTTTATTTCGACTCCCTAAGTCATAGCAGAGGCCAGTCCTTCTGTTACCTACCTAAGTAGATACCTATCTGGTACTTGATCGTCGCCATGTCACACTTGTACAAATCGGCCACCTGTGTCTTTTGTGGTGTTCCGGCAAGAGCACCACTGGACCCAAGTGCCGGGTACATCGCCCGCGGGTTGATCATTGACAAAGGACAATGGCTCTCAGAGGTTCGTGCTGTGATGCGGAAGAGCTAGGAGCAGATTCCCACAGAGTAAGTATATTCGCGCGTTACTTCTTTGACCAGGAGCACTGACCTTGACTCTACTCAGGGCGTACCTCTCTCAGCCGCTCCGCTATGTCAGTGCATGCACGTACGATGATTCTGGTGAGCTTCTGGAAACGTAAGTGATAGCCTCCCCTTGATAATACAATCTGTCTCATGTCTTCATAGCTACACTACAGGCCAGGCGTGGCCTTACCACGAAAGATGCATGGAGCAATGGAATATTGCTACAGAGTCGAATCCTTGGACCCCTGAGATTCTCGGCAAGACCTTCTCAAAGCTAGGCATGCGTAACGCCACCACCTGGTGCTTGCGAGGTATTGACTACGGTATCATGGAGTGCTTCGTCGGCCGACGCTGGGGATCGATCACCCTTGGTTTCGACGATGTCCTACAGCCACCGTCGTCCAATTCTATCTTGGACGGCTTTTACCGCTGTCTCGTCGCAGAGGCATACGTCGGCGGTATGTCCGCTACTCGTCTATTTGGGTCACAAGATTCTCCATCCACCTCCCCGGGCGATTCTAGCACCATTGGCGACAGTCCAGAACAACTATCACTCATTCGCAATGTTAACGCCGCAGTTGATTTATTCCTACAGCGCATTCAACAAAACCACGCGGAAGAGACAGAGCCACATGGGCAAGGTTCCTTAGCAGGTAACCCCTGGGCTGAAGATGCCGCACGGCCTCCTGCTGAGGCTTTGGCCAAGTTCTACGAAGATAGTATTCGACAGTTCCCCCAAAAGAGGGAACATGGCCAAGCCCACACTGCATATACCCTCGGTCCGTCCTGCACATCCGAATCGTCTGACCCTTTCTATAAGCTTGGGCCCGCTTTGATCCTCTGCATCATTGACTTTATGCACATGCCGGATCTATGCCGCCTACGCAAAGCTTCTCGCCCTTGTGCTCACCTTCGACTATCCTTTGGCTTTTGGAGAGGTCGGCTACGCAAGGACATGCCGTTTCTATACGACTTCGTTGCACCAAAAGATGTACCCCTGGATTGGCGACTGTTGTACATGGTCCTGGACGGTATGAGCTCACGCTCGCAGAGCCTTGCTCGCCAACGAGATCTGAGAAGCCAGCATGCGAATATCTACAATCTACCTCTCAGGTTCAAAAGGCCATTTTCCTGTCACAATCTCAACGTCGTGAACATTACACTGCTCAACCGACGGCGTATCTGGGAATCCATCGGCCAGATCATCGACAGCAAAGCCGAAGATGACGGCGGCCTGAACGAGTGGATCCTTGAGAAAAGCCCGTAGGCGACATGTTGGGTTGCGCTCTTGAGGGTAACCTCACAGAGCTCCCGGAGCGTGTATACGAAATTGCCTTTAGGAATGTTGGATATGCAAAGAGAGGTCTTACAAGAAGAGGCCTAGCAAGACTGGATGGCAAGGGAAGAACTTTGTGCATAGGAAGGCTGGCTGTGCATTGTGTTAAGCACTTTTCATATCTCGTTCGCACTATTAACTCGGCAATTTCGTCGTGGATGACCTTGATGTGATCTTAGGCGGTGCGAAGTTTGCTTATCGTTTTGACATTTATTGTTCTGTGGGGAAATATTTCTTGCTGGGCGATGGTAAGCGAAGTATGTTTCGATCGTTTGGACGTGGGTGTCGATGGCAGTTGAGGATAGCTGGATAGGGATCTTTCGGTTTTGTATCAGTTGGAGGCTGAACAGATGGCACAAGAGTGGATATCATGTCTTTTTCTTTACCATAATCACAATGTATATTCAGGACGAACAGCCTATGGCCTGCAACTGTGAACATCTGTATATTAGAAAGAAAACAATATCCGAACATACAAACTAAACAAAGACTCCTGCACATCCCAAAAACAGCATCTAAATATCCTCGTCATCATCAGCCGCCTTCTCAGCAAGCGTAAACTTGCTCTTGCCCGTCTTCTCATCAACCTCATGCTCAATAGCAAGCTTCTGCAAATGTCCCAGAACATTCTCCAACTTAGTATCCTTATGTCTGCGATCCTTTCTACCAAGATTATCCAACCAAGAAATCTTGTTAAGGATAAAGTAGATAATAGCGATAACGACCGTCACACCGAAGGAGTACAGCCAGACAATGACTACAGTGACGATGTCGACCCAGCCGTTGCTGCTCTGCTTGAAGTTGTCGTGGATGGAGGGGACTTCACCTGTGCCGGAAAGCCAGCCGAAGAGGGCGAAGAGAGTGGCTAGGATGTCGACGCCGAGAATAGCGCCGACGAGTTGCCATGATGGCCAGGTCTTGCCGCCGCGAGTGACGAAGATGAGCCAGTTCTCTGTGAGAGCGACTTCGAGGAAGAGGATTTCTTGGACGCTGCCGAAGTTCTGGACTATGCCGCCGTTGGGGAGGAACATGGTTCCACGGATAACCCAGGTGCCGAGTGCTAGAAGAACACCTAGGATGACGCTCATGATCCCTGTTGTGGTCAGTTTCTGGTATGTGTTGTGGTGCGGCCAACTTACAGATCTTTGGCAGCTGCCATTCCACAGGTCTAGGTTCCCAATGCGCGTTATCGTAAGCTACAGCGACTGTGGCTAGATCTGCAAACAGAGCCAACTACTTTGATTAGTCGCTATTCGAGTGAATCAAGAAACTTATAGATATGAACGTACAAAGACAATCAGGTCGACGCGAATGGTCTCGTTGAGGATGATCATTGAGAGCGTGAGGTAGATTTCGAGGTGCAGGCAAAGCGCGATACGGTATTCTGGCGAAAATTAGTCAGGTTTGGATATTTAGAAGGGGTTGTACTCACGGATATACGACTTCATTCTCGCAAAGATCTGACGGGCTGTCTTGATAGCAAGCACGATTGTACTGAGACCCGGCGCAAGGAAGACAATATCAGCTGCCGCTTGCGCAGCTTCTGAGGCGCCTTCGACAGCAATACCACAGTCGGCTTTCTTCAGGGACGGAGCATCGTTAACACCATCACCGGTCATGGCTGTGAGATGGCCTCTCTGCTGTAGCATCTCGACCACAGTGTATTTGTGCTCAGGAAAGACTTCCGCAAAACCGTCGGCGCGTTCGACAAAGTCATGCTGCACACTTCCAGACAATCCACCGTGGATAAGACGATCCGAGTTGTAGACCTTTGTGCCCAGCGACAGCATCTTGCAGGTTTCCTTGGCGATAGCGATGGCATCTCCTGTTAGCATCTTGACAGGAACACCAAGATGTCCGGCCTCGATGATCGTCTGAGCTGTATCCTCACGAGGTGGATCGAACATAGACAGCAGACCCAGAAGAATCCAGTCGCCGTCGTTCTTCTTGTATGCAACACCAAGAGATCGGAAGCCACGGCGAGCAAAGTCTTGAGCCTTTTCCCTATAAAGCTCACTAAGATGCTCTGATCCAGGTCCAAGGAGCTTTAGAATAGCCTTTGGTGCACCCTTTGCGCAGATAAATTTGTCGTTGCCGAGGCGGCACACAGCGGTGATTCGCTTGGAGACGGGATCAAAGGGTGTGAACGACTCGGTTACCCAGCCCTGTTTGAGGATCTCTCGGGCTTCGGGATAGCGCTTGAGTGTAAGAATGGTGACCTTATCGATAGGATCCAACGTCTTCAAGTTGTGACTCGAGGCAAGCGCTGCGCATGCCATCATCCAGTTGACATCCTCCCCTTCAGCGACAAAGGGGTCTCGGATAGAGAGCTTGTTGGCCGTCAATGTACCAGTCTTATCAGAGCACAGGATATCGACACCAGCGAGAGATTCAATAGCCGTGAGCTTTTGCACAATAGCTTTCTGCTTCGCCAGGTAGGCAGCTCCAACAGCAAGTGTAGTTGTGGTGACGACAGGTAGACCGACAGGAACACCAACAATGAGAAGAACAAGCGCATAATGCAACAGATTCTGCGATCCAGGAGCTGTAACACCGATGTGATGGAAGAAGCCACCAATCCAGGCGATCAAGATCCAGAACATGACCAAGACCAGAAGCGTGGTACCGATGTTATTCATGATAGCCTTGAAGTGACCTTGGTCCTTCGCGCCTTGAACGAGATCAGCTGTGCGTCCGACGAAAGAGTCTCTAGCAGATGCTTCTACCAAGCCAAATGCCTTTCCTCTCTTGCAGCCAGTTGTGTAGTAGACCTTGTCGCCCAGATATTTCTCAACAGCGAGTGACTCTCCTGTAATAGAAGATTGATCAACAGCGGCGAGAGGGCGACTTCGGTGGTCTAGAGGCTCATTGCCGTGGGTGTGTGGACGACCATCCTCCTTGGTTTCGCCATCTACATGCTTTGCATCACCATTGGCATCATCCGGACCATCAGCCATATCGTCTTCTTCATCACTTCGATCCAACTTGTCCTCAGCTCTGAGGCGCTTGAAAAGCTCAAAGTCTTCCGGTCGGGTATAGTCGCAGATAAGGCGAGCGTCTGCGGCAACTGTGCCACCTTCTTCGATGAGGAGGATATCGCCAGGTACCAGCTCTCGAGCTGGAATCTCTTGCTCAACGCTATCGCGGACAACTGTGCATCGCATAGCGATATCTCCTTTCAGACTCGCTACGATGTCTGCAGCTTGTTTCTCTTGGATGACTAAATATGAATCAGAATTGGTCGTATGGGGGTTGAGTTGAGGAGAACTTACAGCCTACAAAGGCGTTGAGCATGAGGATTCCAACAATAACTCCGAAGTCGACCCAGTCGCCCAATCCCACGGCGAGTAAAGCAGCGACTTCCATCACTATAGCACTTGGTTAATATTTTCCCAATCGGACTCATGAAGGAGCGTAGCTCACCATAGAGAATAGGACCAGTGAAGAAGCCCAGGAACTTAGCAAACATATTCTCCTTCTCAGAGGTAAGTTCATTCCATCCAGTGACCTTTCTTCGCTTCTCAACCTCGTCAGAGGATAATCCGGCCCTTAGGTCTGTCTCAAGCCATGATTCAGAAACTCCAGCTTTGCCGGTAGACTGATCTTGCTCGTCAGAGCCACTGCTACCAAAGCTCCACCAATGCTTCTTCTTGCCCTTTCCAGCTTCAGACTCTGCTACGCTTCGGCGGCGATCTTCGCGGTAGTTGCTGATGTAGTGGTCGAGAGCGGGATACTCGTCGAGGTTAGGGTCTGGGAAGATAGAGCCGGCCCGGCCCCTGGAGGCACGAGAAGCTCGTCTTCCAGCATTGGATTCCACATCATCGTCATTCCTCTTGCGACGATGGAATAGCTTCGACATGGCTGATAAAGACTTGTAAAAATTAATAGAGAAATCTATGTGCGCGTGCTAATTCAGTGAAGAAACATGCGAACACAACACACTTCAGATGAGCTTGTTCCAGTAGGCGCCTCAAGCTGTATTTATTGTGTTCGCATACAGCTTGTTTCCTTATTCAGATAGCTCCCTCTCGTGGTAAATCGGCATTGCAACCACCCAGCGATATCTCCCTCGCGTTCGCGACAACAGTCCACCGACTCTATGACATGCGAGCGAATTTTCGTCATGGCCGACTGTTCCGAGCAGCAATTGAGTGGTGTCAAGAATAGAAAGCTCGAGATCTGCAGTGATCACATCCCCTCCCGCTCACACCGGGAGAGGAGAGTTTGCAGAGAAGTTGGTGTTTCGTTACCGAACCGGCGAGGACTTTTGGAGAAGCATCCAATGCCAGCAGCTCCAGGGTCGAACTATGCTGCATAAGGTTCATCGGTTTACTGCAGGACGGTGCCGAAGGCTGACATGCCATCCGTCAGAACCGAGAAGCAAACACAAAAGTTGGTTATTCCCGTATAAGTGAAGTTCGGCTATGCGGCATCTGGCGATCGTCATTGATAGCTCAGGTATGTGTTGTATGCATTGCTTTCAAGGTCGCCCGATGGTTATGAGTGGTTTTGGATTGATTTGTTAGCTGTTGGAAGGTCTGGACTGCCAATAAGCAAGACCCAAAGTTCTCATCATTACGTCACCTGAATAATGGCTTCTTTTCGAGACCAAAAGCCGAAGCCAATTTCGTTCTAGAAATATGTATTGAGTAACCAGTGGCTTACAAGGCCGTTGCTGACTTTCCATGGAACCGGTTTGTATAACCAACCGCGGTGTGGTATCACAAAGAACCCTGTAAAACAAAAAGAGCGCATGCAATTCCTAATTCCGAAGAACACCGCAGACGGATGAACCCGTCTTTGAGCATGAATCGTTGATGGGTGTTCAAAGGCACACGCATCCAAAGAATCGGTAAGCTGGTCATGGTCTGTAGGACTATCTCAAGCTGGGGTCCAACCCAAGAGCTCACACTCTCCGTGTCACACATCTTTCAGGCTGTCTCAAACTAGAAGGTTGTAGAGACATCATTCCTGAATTGATGCTTAATTTCGAGACTTGGAAAAACGATCTGCTGAGCCAAGAGAGTCGCTCATATAGTCGTATAGATGACAGAAGATTAGCCAAGACAGATAATGTGATATTATTACTACATACTGCAAGGCAGGTCAGCAACAACGTCTAAAACATCCCGGAATCATTCCGCTTCACCTACATATCTACATTCCCAAAAGAACAAGTCCAAGAGCAACAGCAGCCGGGGCAGCCTGAACGTAAAGAATACGCTTGTTGGCTGTCGCACCACCATAAGCGCCCGCAAGTACGACGCAACCGTTGAAGAAAACCTGCAGCTGCTTTGCGAACACAGGGTTCGGGTGAAGAAGCGACCAAATCAGTCCAGCTGAGAGGAAACCGTTGTACAGACCCTGGTTCGCCGCCATGGTCTTGGTCTGCTCCGCAAACTCGGGAGTGAGCTTGAAGGTCCTTCTACCGCGAGGAGAAGTCCAAGCAAACATCTCTAACCACAGGATGTAGCTGTGAAGGGCGCCGACAAAGCCGGTTGTAACGAGTCCGAGAACACCCATATTGTGAGTTGGTGGTGGTGGTAGATAGTAGATGGGAGGTTTTAGCGTGAGATAGAGATCGTGGGTAGCTTAGTGAGTAGATTGAGAACTAGCGCAAGACAGAGATCGCAGTGTTATTTAAACAGGTTGATAGACAAGAAGATGAGGGTAAACAAGACGCGTAGGTGTTGAAAGGAATTGACTTTGGCCTTTGAGACATTGACTTTTTCGCGATGGCTGCAGGCTGGCGGATGACTAATTTTTCCAATTGAGAGAACCAGTGATACGAGCTTCACCAAAATCAGCCACCTGCCAATCCATGAAAACGGTCCTTGCACGACCCTCGAAGGGAAACTCGTCCGAAACCAGCGGGAATATGAACCAGAATCTGTAGCAAACGAAACTTTAAATCCAGGACCCATATCTTTGATCTCGGCACTTCAATCACATAGTCAAGGAGAAGCCTAAGAAACGATAATAGATACCCTCATCCTAAGACTTTATTATTATTTGCAAATACTTATGGTTACCTTACGAAATAGGCGCAGGATGTACACAGCTGTGGACCCGTTGGATATCTATTACAGGTACCTTTTGAGGATACCCTCGTGAGCAAAACTACCCCAGATCAGATCCATATACGTCGAATTAAAACTATATCCTTGATTTCCTCGTTTTAATAAGCAAATCGGAAATCCAGTCGCTTGTTGCCGTCAATCTCTCGCTGTTCCTTATCCGTCTGGTATTCGAGTTGTTGCTCTGGAGTCATCTGTTCCCATTGCTCGACCTTCTTCTTGTTCAAGTGCACAAGCCACTGTCTCTGAACAATAAACACAACAACTGAAAGACAAAGGATTGAAATCAAAACCTTGTTTCCGTTCTTGAAGTAGGGTCCGTCCCACTTTCGGTAGATCTGGCTCGAGATAACACTTCCACTGTGTTTTATTAGCACTTTTTCGATCAAGAAAAGAGCGTTTACTTACACTTGAACCAATACGTTATAGGAAGCCGCTGCAATGGCTCTCTTCTTGACGTCGAACGAGTTCTCTGAGATCCAGGAAGATACGAGAGGGTGGAAGTATGGGTATCCCGAGATCAGAGTGATGATCGAGAACCGACCCCATTCACGACCTTGATCAGGGAGCGTCAAGAGGGCTGTCAGTAGCGGCAACGACCAAATTTCTCCGAATAAACAATGAAAAGCTCGTTCGTTGAAGTACTCGGAGCTGTAGGCGAGCGCAAGCATAGTGATAATTTGAAGAGCTGCCGAAGGTGCAGTGAGAAGGTTGCTGGCCAAGGTGCTGAAGTTTCCAACTCTCTTCAGAGTCAATGTCAAGTATGCCTGAACAGGCGCCGCAGGGATGTATGCAACAACGCCGATGAAGTAGAGTCCCCAGAGAGATGGATCACCCCATGCAGCCTTGACGTCCTTCCATGTGGCTGGCTCCTTCAGCGCCGTCAGACCCTTGGCCGGATCGTCTCGAAGAATTCGGTTGATCATAATGACCTCTTCGCGTTCGGTGTACCAGGACTTGCGCCAGATAGGAGTCTTGGTGCCGGTGGGAGATGTTGGAAGATACACCATCGAGACGAGACCGATGACAACTGTGAGAAGACCCTCGAGGAGCAAAAGCCAGAACCATCCAGGATGGCCGTTGATGCCTCGCATTTCGAGTAAACCGGCAGCTAGAAGAGCTGAGATAACGCGGGCTACGTTCAAAGTTGACCAGAAAGCAGCCAGTCGAATCGACAACTCGCGCGAGGTATAGAAGTATGTCGCCATGAGGATAACACCGGGGATGAAACCGCCCTCAAATGTACCGATCAATGCGCGAGTAACATAGAAAGCAGCTCGTCCGGTCATGAAGGCCTGGAAAGTCGAAACGAGACCCCAGCATACCATGAGCGTGGGCAACACGGTCTTGAATCCATAGCGTTTGGTGAGGAAAATAACAGGGAACTCGGCGACCAAGAAGCACAAAACCTGGATCGTCGTTCCGTTGTTGTAATCATCAGTCGTCAACCCAAGATCAGTCAGAAGGTCGTCTGCGAGGGCATTGCTGATGTTACCTCTATCCAATTGCAAGCCGAAGAACTGGTATATCGTGTAAGTAATTGAATAATCTATCGTCTTTTGTTTCTCCGTACTCTCGTGGTGTTGAGGTGGGCTGGGGTGGCCTCGTACAGCACCCGACCTTCGAGAGAAAGGTACGTACCATAAGACACAGCCAACTCAAAAGCTTCAAATCAGTCTTTCGAACAGCTCTCTTCTCTTCTTCGGCGGTCCAAGTAGCCGAGGGATCCCACCGATGGCCGCCTTCGTAGTCGTTGTGTGGTGGTAGCGCATGGCTCAGTTCAGCTCGGCCGACTCCGACTTGCGACTTATCGATATGATCCACCGACGCGCGCGCAGCAACCGCAGAGGTTGACTCGATATCCGGATTGCCCATGTTGAAACTCGGACTATTACCCAATTGAGTTTCTCGGAATCTCAATGGCTTGTCTAGAGTCAAGTGCTCGCTCTTAATCTACAAACTCGGGGTTTCGGTCAAGATATATAACTTCACCTACACTTTGACCTTAAACACAATAGTCCATACTACTTACCGAAAGAGTCTCCGGGATACATACAAATTCACTATAGTCCCCCTTAGTTCGTGTGGCGCGATCGCGCACGCCATAAGGACATGAAGCCAGAAGTGGTAACCTCGAGTCTCATAGTACAGGGCCATTAATCCGCCAAGTGTAGAGTCCTTGACCATCTGACAGGGCATTCAAAACATAGGATTGGTTATGTCCCCTCTTTGATTGCTGGGTAGATTCTCCGAGAAATTCTCCCTGTGCGCATAAGCATGTCAATTAGGTGATTGTTAGCCTCGATGTCGTCTTAAAGTGCGGGGAGTTGCATCGCTTCGTGATTCGATCCTGTACGTTGGCTTAGAACGGTCCGAGGCTTTAATCTGGGGTTAGACTGGTTTCCGAAATACCGGGTCTTGGCTTTTATTTATGAGTCTATCGATTTCCATTTTCCTCCGAAAGAGTCTCCGGGATAAGATACAGCTTCACATAATTGTCTCGCATTCGCCTCTCAGTTCAGTTTCTCGGTCAATTGAGAATATTGTTCAATCATAATCCTATATTGCATCATGCCTTCAGCTGAGGTCGAGACCCTCCCTAGTCATATCGTCGGCGGAAATGCCCAAAGCAGACCCCGACTAGACGGACCCTTGACTTACACGGGGAGTTTGGACAACTACTCCCAATTTGACGTCACCCCAGTCATCGGCCGTGAATTCAACGGTCTTCAAATTCGGGACCTGCTGAAATGGGATGATATTCACATTCGAGACCTTGCTGTCACAATTTCCCAGCGTGGTGTTGTGTTTCTGAAGGATCAAGATGTCACCCCCAACGAGATGAAGGACTTTATGCTGCGACTCACAGACCTCGCTGGATGTCCTTCAACTTCAGGACTACACGTCCATCCGCTTACAGAGGAGGGGAGCGAATTAGGTGATCAGATCAGTGTTATCTCAAGTGAGAAGCAGAAGAAGGGTGGTGGTTTGACACATCAGTTGAGCGATGTGAGCCGATTCGCGAGCGCCGGCTGGCACTCTGACATGTACGTATAAACTCGCAGACTCTTTTTTGGATAATACTGACCTTGCCAAGTACTTTTGAGAAGGTTCCTTCAGACTATGCCATGCTCAAGATCCACACACTACCAGCAACAGGTGGTGACACGGTATGTCTGCCACTTACATCGGGCTTGCAACAATGAAGCAATTTGTGTTACTTTGTTTACTTTGGCGCCTGGTTTTGCTTGTATACAGCTAACTCGGTCAGCTCTGGGCATCAGGATATGAGGTCTACGACAGACTCTCCGACCCAATGAAGAAATTCCTCGAAGGTCTCACCGCAACACATGACGCATCATTCTTCCACGATGAAGCCCGCCGTCTAGGCAACCCTATCCGCAAAGGTATCCGAGGTTCTCCTCTGAACCAAGGTGAAAACCTCACAGCCGTCCACCCTCTCATCAGAACAAACCCAGTCACAGGCTGGAAGTCGGTGTTTGTTAACAAGGGCTTTACCAAGCGTATCAACGGGCTATCAAGAGATGAGAGTGATACGCTTCTCGCTTATCTTTTCAACCTGGTGACACAGAATCACGATGCTCAAGTTCGATATCGATGGAGCAAGAATGACTGCGCGATCTGGGATAATAGATCAACGTTCCACTGCGCTACCTATGATTATATTCAAGCAAGAAGCGGTGATAGGGTTGCAAGTCTGGGAGAGGCGCCGTATCTTGATGTTAACAGTAAGAGTCGTAGAGAGGCGTTGGGGATCTGAGGAGGATCAGTGTTAGTTATACAGAAACGAGTCAAAGAATGTATGAACAACATGAAAGACCCACAAATAATCTAAGTTTATGAGAGTGATCATAATCCTTAGTATTTCTTTTATCATAAAGACTGAAATATTATGATAAAGCGTGGATGAATGAAGCCCATATCTGTTGGTGTTTTGCTCTGCAAGACGCCATTGGTCGGACAACTTAGGCGCATAACCAGACTTGGCGGGCCCAAGCTTTCCAGACTCAGACTCAGGGTTGCAACGAAATCTTCCGAACAATCACATTGCATTGTCAGGAACAAGTGTAACGTCGGTCGTCACCGCCATGAATCGTAACGTCTCATAGAAGAGCCAATGATTCAATGAAGCCTCAATTAATGTCTTTCGGTCTGCGACGGGCCTTGGGCGGTCAGCCCAAGTCTCTGTCTCTGACCACTATCGGAGGCAGGAACCCGATGACCCGTACCTTCCATTCATGACCCCTCCCCCGCATCAGCTTAGGAGCTAGCAGCTCTCTGTCAGCTTTTCGACCTTCTATAACAACAACTACAACAACTACAACAACTCGACGTCTTCATACTTCTCAATCCTTATATCTCCTTCCAAATAACCCTGCGACAGCTTCGTATCGACCTCTACTCTCTCAACCATCACTCTCTCGACCCTCTATTCGCGACTCCAAAGTCACATCCTCTCTCATATCTCGTCGCAACTGCTCTTGTCGACGCGCCATGCTTCGCAACGGAGAGGACGTTACCAGCGCAAGCCTCGACGTCCGTCGAGGTCGCCAGGTCCTCCCCAAGAACGTCAAGCCGCTGCACTACGATCTTACCCTCGAACCCAACTTTGAGACCTTCAAATATGAAGGCACCGTCGTCATCGACTTCGACGTCGTCGAAGATTCAACATCCATTGCTCTGAACACAGTAGACCTCGAGATCCACGAGACTCTGGTCGAGGCCAATGGTGCTACCATCAGCTCCTCCCCCACTCTCGACTACGACAAGGACTCCCAGACCACGACCATTACATTCGATAAGACGATTCCTGCAGGTCAGAAGGCTAGGTTGACCCAGCGCTTCACCGGTATTCTCAACGATGATATGGCTGGTTTCTACCGATCTTCATACAAGGACGAGCAGGGTAACACAAAGTACATCGCCACCACCCAATTCGAGGCTACTGATGCTCGCCGAGCATTCCCCTGTCTCGACGAGCCTGCTCTCAAGGCGACCTTCACCGTCACCTTGATTGCTGACAAGGACTTGGTCTGCCTGGGTAACATGGATGTTGCTTCCGAAAAGGAAGTCGACTCCAAGGTTACTGGCAAGAAGAGCAAGGCCATCACATACAACAAGACACCTATCATGTCTACCTACCTCTTGGCCTTCATCATCGGAGACCTCAAGCACTACGAGACCAACAACTTCCGAGTCCCCATCCGAGTGTGGTGTACCCCCGATCAGGATCTCGACCATGCAGTCTTCTCGGCTGAGTTGGGTGCACGAACCCTCGAGTTCTACGAAACAAAATTCGGCTCCCAGTACCCCCTTCCCAAGATGGACATGGTTGCCATTCCTGATTTCGCCGCCGGCGCTATGGAGAACTGGGGTCTTATCACATATCGAGTTGTCGACCTTCTCCTGGATGAGAAGACTAGCAGTGCTGTTACCAAGAAGCGTGTCGCTGAGGTTGTCCAGCACGAGCTTGCTCATCAATGGTTTGGCAACCTGGTCACAATGGACTTCTGGGATGGCTTGTGGCTAAAGGAAGGATTTGCGACATGGATGTCGTGGTACTCTTCCAACGCCTTCTACCCCGAGTGGAGAATCTGGGAAGGCTATGTCACCGAGGATCTGCGATCCGCTCTGGGTCTTGACTCTTTGCGCAGCTCTCATCCCATCGAGGTGCCTGTTAAGCGTGCGGACGAGGTCAACCAGATCTTCGATGCCATCTCATACGAGAAGGGCTCTTGTGTCCTTCGCATGATCTCCAAGTATTTGGGCGAGGACGTCTTCCTGAAGGGTATCCGCATCTACCTTGACCGACATGCCTACGGCAACACTGAGACAACTGACCTTTGGGCTGCTCTCAGCGAGGCCAGTGGTAAGGATGTCGAGCGTGTTGCAGACATCTGGACCAAGAAGGTCGGTTACCCTGTTGTAGCCGTCACCGAGGATGAGTCCAAGGGCACAATCCACGTCAAGCAAAACCGCTTCCTTAGAACGGCAGATGTCAAGCCTGAAGAAGATGAAGTCCTTTATCCCGTCTTCCTCAACCTTCGAACAAAGGACGGTATCCAAGAAGACCTTGCGCTCAACGTCCGTGAGGCCGACTTCAAGGTGCCCGACTTTGACTTCTACAAGGTTAACTCTGGTCACTCTGGTATCTACCGCACTTCCTACACTAGCGAACGACTCCAGAGACTTGGACAGAACGCCAAGGCTGGACTCTTGGGTGTTGAGGACAGAGCTGGAATGATCGCCGATGCTGGTGCTCTTGCCGCTGCTGGTTACCAAAAGACATCTGGCTTGCTGTCTCTCCTCCAGGGCTTTGACTCCGAAGATGAGTTCATTGTCTGGGACGAGATCACCCTCCGTGTTGCCTCTCTTCGAGACGCTTGGATCTTCGAGGAAGACGATGTTAACAAGGCGCTCAAGGCTTTCCAGCGAGACTTGGTCAGTAAGAAGGCCAACGAGATCGGCTGGAATATCTCAAGCTCTGATGACTTTACCGCTCAGCGCTTCAAGGCACTGATGTTCGGTAAGGCCGCCATTGTCGAGGACGAGTCTGCCAAGAAGGCGGCCTTCGAGCTATTTGAGAAGTTTATCAGCGGCGACCGCGAGGCCGTCCAGCCTAACCTCCGATCCAGCGTGTTTGGAGTTGTGTTGACCTACGGTGGCGAAGCCGAGTACAACGCTGTTCTCAAGGAGTACGAGACTGCCAAGCAGAGCAGCGAGCGAAACACCGCCCTTCGCTCTCTTGGCTTTGCAAAGGATCCTGAACTTATCAAGCGAACTCTGGCGTACACTCTAAGCGATAACGTCAAGACTCAGGATATCTACATGCCTCTTGCCGGCCTTCGCGCCCACAAGGAGGGTGTCCTGGCTCTTTGGGGATGGGTCAAGGAGAACTGGGATGTTCTCACCAAGCGACTTCCTCCCGGCATGTCACTCCTCGGTGACATGGTGGCCATCTCTACAAGCTCATTCACACACGCCGACCAGATCGACGACGTCAAGAACTTCTTCGAGGAGAAGGGCAACAAGGGATTCGAGCTTGAGTTGGCTCAGAGTCTTGATGCTATGAAGGCCAAGCAAAACTGGCTCGCCAGAGATAAGGAGGACGTTAAGCAGTGGCTTGCTCAGAACAAATACCTGTAAAAAGTATTGCATAGAACCGGGAGTTTTGCGACGGAGATGAAAGCATATGAATGAATAAACTTGTAACAACGTACGAGAATTGCCCTCCAATGCTTATGATACCAAGAACAAAAGCCTGAGTGCTAATCTAAACTGGTATAAATTGTCTAGTCTCTTAGGATATGTATTTCGTCTTCTACGATCTGGTCATTTCATCCTTTAGGTTCTGTATTTCATCTTTCAGGAGCTAACATTTCATCCCGTAGGATCTAACATTTCATCTCTTAGGATCTTAGGATCTTTCGTCTCTTAGGATCTAGTATTTCGTCTTGTAGGATCTGAGATTTTGTCCTTTAGGTTCATAATGATCAATTAATTCTAATAATAGGTACCCTATGTTGCCTGGGTTCAAATACCTCGCTAATGATACCGCTCCTAATAACGCCTAACAAGATATAAAATAGTAAGCTAATTGAAAAAGAATCTCTTCTTGCCCTTGCGATTTAGTGGTCTTACGACAATGTCCTAAAGAGAAGGGTAAACCTTAGGGTCCACAATAATCGTCTGGTCGCCGTCGTCCTAAGAGACGATAATGTGATTGAAGTGACCCGGGACCTTCAACCGGCACTTTTCACAGTCTGATCGAAATCCTATGCTGAAGCTCTTCTTCATGCCGGGCTGCCAAGTCCAGTTGTTAACCGTGTGTCGACTGCGTATGTGACCTCTTCGAGGAGGAGAAGGGTCGCTCTCGTGAGGAGGTTCTTCTACATCCATCATATGATGCTCTACTACATCATGAGGAGGTGAAGGCTCGACTCTGACGTTGGGATGTTCCATCCCTGGGGATACATGAACGCTGGCGTCGAATCGGTTGTTGACGGGGGTGATGGGTTCGCATGCCATGGTGTTGTCATCTTCACAGATGGGAGAAGGGAGACGTCGTTCATTCTGTGCGGCTTGCCATCCTCCAGCCATTGTTCGAGGAACGCTCTGGTCCTCATAGAAGCCGGTATTTTGGTGGCCAAGATTGGCGACGCCGTTAGGACCTGTCATGGCCTGCTGGCCTCTAACCTGGGCGGCAAAGCTGGGCTGGATGGGTGTAGGCATGCGCCCGTTGGAATTGTCGGTCTCCATCTGCATCATACTCAATCGGTCCGATCCCTGTTGTGTTTGCGCTTGCATCATATTCATATCGGAATATCCTTCGTCCTGTGACGCCGAGGAGGTTCGAGGGAGCGCACGGAGGGGGAGACACTGCAGTCGTTTCTTCAAAAAGTCAGTATCTTCTAAAGCTTAGGAGAGAAAACAAATAAAATAGCCTAACTGCTAGTCTAAGCTGGCATAAAGTGGCTAAAGTATTTTGTCTCTTAGGCTTGGTGACTGGGCTGTCATGACTTACATTTCGGTGCTCACCGAAGCTCATGCCGTTCGCAGCAAGTTCATCTTCCTCCCGGCCTCGCTTGCGCTGCTCAAAGCTGGCATGCTGCTGAGCGGCGAACATCTTGTCGTAACCGATCTTGTCGTAGCCGGTTTGTCACAGAGAATTTGCTGCCCAGCACTTTGATTGAAAGATCTGGATTAGTTCCGTATTGAACGATGTCGTCGTTTAGTACCAGACCCTGCGTATTGATGCGGGTGGATACAAAAGGTCCCAGGAAAGTCGTGGTACAGTGTGCAGTAGCGTTACAGCGGGGGTATCCGATTCCGATGCAAGACGATGCAATAGATAGAGTACAGTAATGTGATGGGCGGGATCAGATCAAGTATCGGACCTGATGTTGATGCTGTGGACAAAATATTGGATGAATGGATATAAACGTCAATGACAGATCCAAGTGTAAGAGGTTGGGTTGGTCAAAGTAGAAAGAGAGTTGAGGGTCCCGATCGTTAAAGTTGAGTTCACGAGGAAGTGGCGGCCTGTCGTCGGTCAAGGAAGGAAGCCACGCAGCCACGGCAGGTAGTAGTGGATCGGAGGGAAGCTTGGAACGCAGGCAGTAAGCCAACAGTGGAGGAGGGGCCAGTGCAGGCAGGCAGTGAGGAGAGGCTGGTTTTGGGGCTGGCTGTCACTTGAGGAGTGCAAGAGATGACGGACCAACAGCAAATCAGGCAAAAAAGAACAAAAGTACTAGGTAGTGAGACAAATGGAAGGAGCGGGGAAATATGTATGTAGTAGGGCGGTCTATAATGTCTTGGGTTATTATTCAAGGTATTTGAGGGTCTTGTCTCGGTGTTGGTGAAGAGACTGGCAGACTGGTAGGTAAGTAAATGTAAATATCGGACGAAAGTAAACAAAGACCAACAAAAAAAAGAAACAAATGTTGTGCACAGCACAGCAATTGACGATTAGAGCAGTAAAGTGAAACGACGATGAAAAGCTTATCAAAAGCTGAACAAGAGAGAAAAAGATTGAATCAAGGGAAAGAACGTCACAGTCAAGGAGGAAAGGGGTTGGTTGGGTTGGTTCTCAGTGAATGAAGACAGGAAATGGCAAGGCCAAAGTTTGTGAATGGAGACCAAGGTCCAAACCAGACCAGACCAAGCCGTGGCGCGCATTCGCTTCACTTCACCAGTCGATGGGATTCCTTTCAGTCTCGGCTCCGTCGTGGGGATCGCCGAGAACCCGAATGTCCATATCAATGAGCGATCCCTTGATGGAGGAGAAGCGATGATCTAATTGACCCTTGATAGTCATGCTATGCTACAGTACCTATGCTCATCATGCCCATCATGCTCATGCTCATGGTTAATCACGAGAAAGTCAAGAGGCCGGGCTAGGCTTGGCTGGGCTGGGCTGAGTGGACAGCCTGGACTAACTACAAGGGTATCACGGACCAACAGATCCGCAGTACGAGGCTCCTACTGTAATCCTCAGACGCAACGCGGTTCACTACTACGTTTGACAAGAATTTGTGAGAGTTGAGTCGACGTGTTGTGTTGTTCAACGCACCTTGAATGTCTAGGTCTAGGTTTCAGTCGTGTTTCGCTTAGTTGATTTCCGTCTTTCCGTCAAGGTAGGACACGACTTCTCTCTGAGACGTTGCAACGGGCTTGTCTTGTCTTGTTGATCTTGGTTCGGACATTCTGAGACAACTTCTGTACTTGGCTCAGATCAGATCCCTTAGTCCAGTTAGTAGTCCTCGGTCGATGACCTTCCGGTCTGTGCTGTAGGGTAGTGTTGTGCCCAACCTTGGATTGAGATTCTTGAGATCAATAACAGACACAAACTCTTTTCTCGTTTGTAACACGATATGTTCGTAGTAGCATTGTTTATTTCAAGTCCGTTCCCCCACGTAATTTCCCATGTTTTGGTGGTTCATTACCTCCCCTTTCTTCGGCGACACACATTCCTCTGTGCAACTGATGAACCTTCCAAACTCCTAAACGTGGGGAGATTTGCAATCCGCCACGATACCAAAGAGACCCTGTCACAAACATTCTTGCATGCCGACGTCACCAAAAACTTTCTCCCTTATTCCACTTTTCTCCCATAAAGACCAATTGCTTATATTACTTCACAAGGGATGCGATTGATTATCGTATGTTATCTCACGTTGTTTTCCGAGATGCGTCTATTGGTAGGGAGAATAGTGGTGCTCAGTGACACTACTTGATTACCCTAGTTTCTTAGATCAGACCCTTGGACCCCGGATCAGAAATTATTGCTACTCCGTAAGACCGAACGGCGTGACCGTGACCGTGACCGTGACCGTGACCGTGATCAAGATTGAGAGATCTGAAAACTGGAGTCAAGAAAGGGTGGTGAATAGGTACTCAGTGGTTGGTCAATTGCTACTGGACTCGACTGGACGGAATGGCCTCAATATGCTCGAGACCTTAGTAACCCACCAAGAGAAGGCTAATGCAATACGACAGTGAAGCGACGGCATCATGACCTCCCACAGCTTTGAAGAGGTTGCACTTTCGGACGGAATTGGTAGAACAGAGGGCGGTAAAAGTGATCACCCGTTCCTTGCATGCAGCTTCACTACTGTAGCAGTAACAGTAACTTCAAGCCTCCGACATAGGCGGTATGCCCGTCCGTATATGTATGTACGGAGTGTGTAGTCTACTACTTGAAGCCATCAAGCCGTCCACATGTCAGATATAAAGTCGTCTACTCGACTATTTTCTTTTTCGTCCCAAGACCTCGCGTAACCGAGAAATTGTCACTACGGACCCAAACCGGAGCCAATTGAGCTTAGACCATTGATAATTGTAAAATTCTAGAACCCTGACGTAGTCAATCCAATGTATTTTGCATACAACTCCCCTGCAAAAAACCGCCCTTGACCCCTCGGTGGGGTTCCCCTCCGAAGCTCCTCCGGTGTGGTGCTACCCTGTGGCCTTGGGCTGAGCAGCATCCAGAACTTTTGAGTCACCCTAAGATCCAGAGGAGCAGAAAAAAAAGAAAAAAAAGTGTGTCTACTACTTGCTTGGGCTGATATCTCAACAACCTCTTCTTGTCAGCATCAACCCGAATATCTTCTTGTGGCGTTTGTCTTGAAAGTTTACTTTGAGTCACCCATTCATCGCCTACTCCGTGGAGCTACACACTAAATAACTACCACTACCCGCTCAAAGGTAAATCTAAATCGGACCCCTCCATATCAAAATTTCTAGTTGCAACAAGAACAAGAACATCTCAGCTCACATATTCACAATGCCTTCAGCCGTCGATATGGTCACCATTGCCGCCGATGACACCAGAGGTTAGTCTTTTACCATTGAGTTGCTGTTTTGTTAAAGCTGTGGTGGAATTGTGCGGAGGACTCATGACACCATGTGGCGATGCCTCTCATGAGCAAGCTTGTCAGCCCTGTATAAGCTTGTGAACAGCCATTGCGCGTTGTCGCAGTCCTCCCGCTCTCAAACTCATACACCGCCGTATCACGTCCATTGGCTAACATAGACCAGTCCTTGGACAGGATCCTCTGATCCCTCCCCAGCTTCTCACCTCCGAAATCCCTCTCCCCGAGAAGGCCACCAACACCGTTGTCAAGGGCCGTCAAGATGCTGCCGACATCGTCCTCGGCCAGAGCGACAGACTTCTCGTCGTCGTCGGTCCTTGCTCCATCCACGACCCTGCTACTGCCCAGGAATACGCTTCCAGACTTAAGGAGGTCTCCGACAGACTCTCTAACGATCTTTGCATTGTGATGCGCGCCTACCTCGAGAAGCCCCGAACAACCGTCGGCTGGAAGGGTCTCATCAACGACCCCGATATCGACAACTCCTTCAAGATCAACAAGGGTCTCCGTGTTTCCCGCCAGCTTTTCGTTGACCTCACCAGCAAGGGTCTCCCAATTGCCACTGAGATGCTCGACACCATCTCCCCTCAGTTCCTTGCCGACTGTATCTCCGTCGGTGCCATTGGTGCCCGTACCACCGAGTCTCAACTTCACCGTGAGCTTGCCTCTGGTCTCTCTTTCCCCGTCGGCTTCAAGAACGGTACCGACGGCAGCCTTGGTGTTGCCATTGACGCTATTGGTGCCGCCGCTGCTCAGCACCACTTCATGGGTGTCACCAAGCAGGGTCTTGCTGCTATTACCCGAACCAAGGGTAACGAGCACTGCTTTGTTATCCTCCGTGGTGGAACCAAGGGCACCAACTTCGACAAGGAGAGCGTCCAGGCTGCTAAGAAGGTCCTCCAGGATAAGAAGCAGAAGGAGGCTATCATGATTGACTGCTCCCACGGTACGTTTACTGACCCATCGAGAGTCCCCAACACTGACTTGTGCCAGGAAACTCTTCCAAGGACCACAGAAACCAGCCCAAGGTTGCCAAGGTCGTTGGTGACCAGCTCCGTGACGGCGAGAAGGCCATCGTTGGTGTCATGATTGAGTCCAACATTGGCGAGGGTAACCAGAAGGTCCCTGCTGAGGGCCCCGCAGCTCTCAAGCGCGGTGTCAGCATCACTGATGCTTGCATTGGCTGGGAGGACACCGTTACCGTTCTCGAGGATCTTGCCGACGCTGTTCGCACTCGTCGCTCGGTCAACGGTTCTTAAACGGTTGTTGTGGCTTGAAGAGAAGCGGAATGTAAATGAATAAAATGTCGTATAAGATTTTGGGAGTTAATGACTAGACCTAGTAAGAAAAGGTCAGGAGGTAGAAAAAGTCGGCGTATATAGGTTGCATTGAAATTGTCACGATGCCTGGTCTGGTTTTACCGCATAACTTAACGCATAACTCATGAATGATCCTAACCTGTGCTATGATAGGGGTCAACCCCATGTTAAAGTGATGATATCTCAACCAACGCCGAAAGACCCTTCTACCCAATACCCAAAACTGATAAATCGCGCCTGGCTCAACCGAGACGAGTCCGATATATCGTCTTATTCATAAACTTATCGGAAGTTCCCTTGCATAGGAGCATAGTTGCTATTCTGTCTGGGAAACGTAGGCCCTCGCAGCGCCATAACCTTCTTGAACGCAGCCCAGCCCAGCAGTCCAAGAGTTCCTGCGATAAACGCCCAGACGATGATCTTGTCCTTGTTGCTATCGCGCTGGAAGCACATAGTCGTGACATCCTCCTCAGTCGCGTCTTTGCAGAAGTCGATGCCTTGCTTAAGACAGAAAGCCTTGGTACACTCAGAACATGATTTTGACTTTGAGCGCGGCTCAAGCTCGATTGTTGGAAGATCGACAGAGCGGCGGAGGGTTTCGTCTTTGGGACCGAGCGGGATGATGGTGCTGTTCTTAAAGCATGTGCATTTGCAGAAGGTGGGCGCAGCTGGGAGTTGTTAGCTATTGTAAAGCGTTGTTGTGGATTCGCGCGTACATGCTGCTGCCAGCGAGATGAATGCTCCCAGTAGGAGAATAAGTAGCGATATTCGTGCCATCTCGGCTAATATGGAGCTGTCGTAGTTGCTTATCGGACATGGGAGGTCGCACGTCAATCACTTGAGGCTATCGATAGTTGATGATGGAGTGGGTCAGACCCCAGTATCCACCCTCAGCCTCGTACACTCCCATTGGCCAATACTACCACACTGGAAAAAGTTCCATATCGACTTGTACCTCCAACGAACGACCCCATCACGATTCTTTTCGACCTCAGGACCCCTCCAAGTCACCACCTCACAATGCCTCGAATACCGAGAGTAGGCGCTTTTGCCTCGCTACCATCGGCCGTCGTCCCCGTTAACCGAGTTCCCTTCGTCGCCCGCGCCACTTTCTCGACCTCCACCCCCGTCAACGCTCTCGACAGCAAGACACAATGGATCCGAAAGCAACTGTGGAAAGGCGAGGCTCCTGGTGCTGAGGATCCTTACACTCAACGTCCGGAGCCGGAGCCTACGAGCTTGCCTAGTGAGGCTCTGGAAGCGTCACAAGGCGACCGCAGACCTGGCGCTGTTCGCAACACCCGCCTGGTCCTGCCCCCCACCCATTCCGAGGCTTTGACCGAGAAGGAGATCGAGTCTGTCGCTACTGATTATGTCCCTGCGACTACAATTGAGGATTTGGAAGAGATTGAGCCTCTTAAGACATGGTGGGAGCAGCCCGGACATTGGGGCGAGGAGAGCGAGTTCCAGGGTTTCGGCAAGGCAGTAAAGGTGCAGGATCAGGCGGTTTTGGAGGTTTACCTGCGTCAGGCTCTGGTCGAGTCGCTTTCATACCAGCAGCGAGGTCTGCTTGAGGAATATGCGGCCAAGAAGTGGCCTATGGGCAAGAGGTCCCACCTAGACCGAACACTAGCCGTCAGTATTCGATTCGAGAATAATGGCCAGCCTATGTTGAACACTCACTTCCGAGTTGTTACTGAGGAGCTCAAGGCTAGACCTGACGAGGAGAGAGTTGAGATTTCACCCGAGGAGGCCAAGGAGATGCTCAATGCTTTAGACCCCTCATGGAAGAAGGCCTCTCTGGGCAACGACCACCTCAAGTTCGCTGTAAGTACATCGTATCTCACGGAATTGGATGTATACTAACAAAATACAGATTCGCAAGCGTCTTTACCAACTCACCGGTCACTTCATCCCCGATGTGAAGCTCGCCGCAGCCACCACCCCCAAGGAACTCATCACCGTCGCCCTAACCATCAACAAGCGTGGCAAGAAGCTCGCCGAGGTTCTCGAGGAGCAAAAGGGCTTCTCCAAGCTCCAAAACGTCACAGTGCACAGCAGGAGAGTCACACCCATCGACCGCGAGGTCTCAGTTGGTCGATGGAAGGTCATTGAGGAGGAGTTGCGGAAGCGTGATCTGCCTGTTACTGGAACAGGGGGTTACGGAAAGAATAAGGAGCGGGATTGGTTGACTGGTAAGGCTTAAGGGAAGTAAAATTATGAGGTGTATGAACAGAACAGAGGTGTATGACCGTGTATATCTATCTGTACATGTATAATAGACGAACAAACAAATTTTGAATCATTATTGCGCTGGCCCCTCAAGGTCGATAAAGCCCACTGCTTTGCAAAAGACTAACAAGATTTAGGATAAAAGGAAAGACAGCGTAAGAGCTGGCCTAAACTAGCATAAAGTGACTTGATCATTTCATCCTTGGTCTCAACAGAGTCAGTCTGCTATGGAGGACTGAGTGCTGCATGTCTCACTCAAGCACCTCAGGAACTGTGTTACTGTTTAGTCGCTTAATATTGAATAGATGGTAAAGTAGGGTTTTCCCCTTAATGGTACATACAAGATGGTCCCCCGACGCCGTCTAATGCACTGCCAATCTACACATATGATACACTCCTTTTTAGTTTCTTTCCCACCACGTACAGCCCGCTTTGTATGCCTCGTGTTGCCAGCTGTTTGTCTTTCCAATTATATTTTATACACTTCACCAGAACTTCCACCATGACTTGCCAGAAGCCGCAGGCTGTGTGCCTAGCTGGTCTAGAGGGCCTCCTCTTTGTTGGTTCTCCCTCTCTGCTTGGATCACTTGGTCCAACTTCTCCTTGCCGTCAGCGGCCAACTTCGTCAACTGTGTCTGTGCCTCTGCCAATCCCTGTGTTGCCTCTTCCTTGATCTCTTCCTTCTTCGATCCACCTCCTAACACTCCAGAGAAAACACCTAACACGCCCTTTCCACTTGATGTCTTTGTAGCGCTCTCTTCGGTCTTGCCCTGGAATGTAGGCTTGATGTTCTCCTCGAAATGTGTGCGGTGCTCGGGAGCGGCGAGCAGGGGTGGTAGCTTCTCGCCTCGTGCTTCGGCTGCTTGGTTGGCCTCCTCAACAAGAAGAATCTGATCCTCGGTAGCCTCGCCCTTGATATAAGCAAGACGGGCCATGGCGAGCTCGTCGGCTTCGAGTCGCTTCTGAGCTTCGATCCATTCGGCGCGGCGGGCTCGGTTATATTGTACCATATCCCAGACGGAGTATACAGAGACAACACCAGCGACAACTATTGATCTTTCATCAGCATGCTATCCTGCAATGTCTATTTCGTCATACTGGCGTACCTGTGAATGTCACAATGCCTCCTACAGTCCATCGATGCGCAACATCGAAGAATCTCCTTCCCGCATCGATGATCCTATCGGCCTTGCTAACCTGGGCATTCTGAGCGGCCAAGTGAGCCTGACGCAGTCTCCTCACGCGCTGCTCGGGTGTCTCGCCTGGGATGCGCGCTGTTCTTTGGACGGTTTTGGAGGTTGCGTGGGGGACTGTGGACGTAAAGCGGGTGGCGTCCTTGACGGTCCTGGGGCCAATTTTAGAAGCCATTGCTGCTGTTATGATCTCGAGATAGCAAACAATTGATCTCTATGAGTGGCTGTAGGAAACCGATTCTTGCGGTCGATCGTGGGGTCTCGTCGTCGTCGACTCGGGATGGAGTGGGAAGTGGTGTCATGAGATTTTTCGGGTCGTTAAACTGGCGTGCAGAGAGGAATTGTGGGTATTTGATTGGTGCGGCGTAGGTTCGGGTTAGAGGAGGTGGGCTGTAGACGACATGGAAAGGTTCACTGAGATCGAAATGATGATGATATTGACGATGAATTATTTGATATTTTATGCAAATCCTTCAAGTTGGTAGTTCATTTGGCTGGTGAGCATTCAGCGCCTCGCAGGGACCTTGCGTGAAGTCTGGTACTCTCTAGCATCTACAGAAGCGCTCGACGAGCAGACAAGTGATGCACTCTACAACCCGCTACCCTTCATGTGAAATTGATGATGCACCGCGAGAGAAAAGCTTAGGATGAATAATTGATTGGGGCGCACGGAGGCGATAGGCGAAGGGTCAAGCTGATTTGCACGCACCAAACCTCCAAGCAGGCATCATGACATTGGCTTCCACCTACGATCAACAGCATCAACCATGCCAACGTACGGGACCCAAGCTTCGATGGACAGCACGATACAGACACGGATGGTGCATCATGTCGAGACTTGATATGCAGGGCAGCATTTAGACAGTACTTTATTCACGGCAGCATCACGGTTACAATGGAACCCTTCTTCATGAGACGGCATCAAGCCCCCAACACAATGAAAAGTCATGGAAGAAATCAAAAATTACGCCCCCCATGGCCCCGAAGAGCAATGGAGTATGGAAACGACTCCGCGATGTGCAATGCAGGCCTTCCATACTGAGGAAACCAATTCTTGATCTGGCTTCCTCGGAACAAGGTAAGTATGAAGAGAAAAGGAAATCGAAATCAAAAGCGGGCGAGGAAGAGCGGGCTTTATAGATTTCTGGGACCCTCCTTGATGCCTTGAACCTGAGGCGCGCGCAGGGGCTGGGAGATTGCTGCCTGCGGAAGGACCACTTGCGCGGTTGCCTGGAATTGTGCACCTGCGCAAGTGTCAAAGTATCACTGAAACGCTCTTTCCATAAAAATGTGTTTCCTCTGCTGTGATTGTCTTCAACAAAGAAAACAAGCTTTCAAGGTTTGTGTTAAAGAGGAGACTTTTGCTAGCGTCACGACCACTGCCAACTGTGGTTGGAAAAGTTGGTGGTGCGACAGCCTATTGTCCATCGAGTATGATAACCTACACCTGTCGTGAATAATTGGAAGTTGGCTGAAAAGGCTGTTAAAGAACTGATTGAGTTATGTTGTGAACACCCGGCATCTACTAGACTACCTCCATCCACACATTGCCTGCTTTCGCTCAGTGCTCGCATCACCATACGTCCTAAGTCTCCCTGCACCAAACCATAATAACCGGAGCCACTACCAGAGTCTTTCACTTCATGCGCGTTTATTCTCGAGAGTAAAAATTAGCTCACGAATGGGTTTGCTTCATTACATCCCAGTCTTAAAGAGTTTCTCTGCGAAAGAAGGAGGAAACTGTCTTCTGTATGCACCTAGAGAACTGAGTTTGATGGCGAAGTTCTTCGTATCACTTACACGCTTGACAACCGTCGTCTTGTATACCTAATCAGCGAGGCTTTACTTCGGACAGCATTTAGCCCATGGTGTTTTCTGTTACAAAAGTTGCAAGCCAATTCACCTCACTACTGCGCAGATTCATTACCAGAAGGTTTCGCCTCGACTGTGTTGGTTACTTCGCTACGCGCTCACTCGGCGATGAAACCAGCCAGTGGCTTAGGTTTGTTGTAAGTATGCCAATTACAGTACGTGCCATATGAAGACAATCAGGCTCTGCATCGGTGTGATCAGTTTAAAGAAAAGAGAGCAATCCTTCCTCTAGATATTCTTTCTCATAACGGACGGATATCATGGCAGTTTCTTGATGACAACTTGATAACCAGACGGACATGCCTGCGCCAAGGTCGATTACTTGTAAGACGAGATCTATACTATGGCTGCATGTACAACTTCAAGATAGTGGAGTTACAAAAGTCAAACTTAATAAAAGATAAAGGACTATGCTTCTTGAGTCCATAAGCCTTCCACAAAGACGACCCCATTGATAGATTTGGACATTCAATATAATACGAATATCCCTTAGACATACCTTCAATTGAAGCTCTCGTCTGCTAGCAATCGGAAGCGGCTCCATCTTCAATGACGTCTCCACAATTCTAGACCCTGCTGCAGTCAACGGCTTCCGCTCCAACATTTTCCCGCTCATGAAATTTGAAATTTTGAGAAGGTGCAACCAGCACAAAAAGCCCACAGCACGTGACCCGCACCTGCCGCTAAGCTCGCTAGACCCCACCAGATTTTTGCAGCGTAGGGCACGAAAACCCTTCTATGGAATTTGACAAGCCTCGACTCTTCGAAATTTCCACGCCTCACGACCCGACAACGACAATCGGAGCACGGTAAGCCGACAAAATGGTATGGATATACGCGCCCATTGCGATGCGATGAGATGATTATCGCCATCGTATTTGCCAGCATTCGCTGACTCGAATTTCTACAGACGATCCGATACAACCAGAAGCTCGTCAGCAACCGTTAGTCACCACCAAACCCACGATGAACGATGTGATAGAAGAGAACACGAGGGACTGACTCCTCGAATAGATTTCCGCAAGGATTGGCAACGCCGGGTTCGAACCCACTTCGACCAGGTATGGCGACACTCCCAACGAGAAGAACGATCGATCATGATTCGATTTTCTGGAAACTCTTCAAAGGCACACAAATATTGACTATTGGAATAGCCCGGTAAGAAGAGCAGAAGACGCACAGCTCGTCAGGCCAAGGCCGCTGCCCTTGCTCCCCGTCCTGTCGACAAGCTCCGACCCGTTGTCCGATGCCCTACCATCAAGTACAACCGTCGTGTCCGCTCCGGCCGTGGTTTCACCCTGGCTGAGCTCAAGGTATGAGAAATATCTGAGTCGAATTAAAACGACTCGAAAAATCCGAAATCGACCAGATCTGACTGTCTTTGCAGGAGGCCGGTATCCCCAAGGCTTTCGCTCCCACCATCGGCATTGCCGTCGACTTCCGCCGCCAGAACCTCTCCGAGGAGTCCCTTGCCGCCAATGTCGCCCGTCTCAAGGCCTACCAGGAGAAGCTGATCCTCCTTCCCCGCCGATCTAACGCCCCCAAGAAGGGTGACACCAAGACCGACGTCTCCAAGATCGAGAAGGTTTCTCAGATCTCCGCTGCCCTCCCTATCGCCCCCACCGACATCGCTTTCAAGGAGATCTCCAAGAGCGACATGCCCAAGAACATCGAGGCCGGTGCTTACCGAACTCTCCGTGTCTCTCGTGCCAACGCCCGTTACGAGGGTGCCCGCCAGAAGCGCATTCGCGATGCTGCCGAGGCCGAGACGGCCAAGAAATAAACTTGCAAAAAGGGAACTGGTGTTTGAGGGTTTTGCTCTTTATGTCACTGAGGCATGGGCAACGTCGGTTCGAGGCTCTGATGAAAGGCCTGGCCTGGGTTGGAGGAAGGATACTCTAGGTCCAGCTCAAGAAATTTACTGCATGATCACCGGCTTTGTTCTGTCATACCACTCGGTCAATGGATGCATAATGTGCATATGGTGTCTCTGCTTGTTAAAAGTTACTTGTTATGATCTCAATTCGGTTCATGCTTCTGTGATGTGATGTCTAATGCCATTTTGTGCCTATCCTATCTATATGCTCAAATCTACTCATCCGCCTTCTTTCCTAGCAATTCGGTTCCTTGTCTAATCAAACTCTGCAGGTGACTCATCTGGGCTGATTCAAGAGTATCTCCGTTCTTGACAATCTCGGTACACAACACCAGACAGTTTTCTCTATCCACCTTGGCCATGTTGGCCTGCTGCTTGGGGTCCACTTGTTGAGGTTCTAGAGCAAGTTCCTCGGGAATAGCTGGAGGAACCTCTGGCTCGCCAGCCTCGATTTGGGGTGTTTGGTCGTCCGACTTGGCTTTACCAGTGACTGCAAAGTTCAAGGCATCCATGGCTCCAGATACATCGAGTACCTTTGCAACAACCTGTGCGCCATCCTTGGATCGCGACAGGAGAGCAAAGACGAACCATGCCTCAGACTTGAGAATGGGCCACTTCTCCTGGGTGATCAGGAAGGAGAGTATCTGGGAAAGATCATGCTCAGCATAGAACAGGTCTCTCGACTGTGTCTCGGAGCTCTCAGAGCTGTATCCTGAGAGGACCTCATCAATAGGTGCAGTATGGAGCACACGGCATACAGTAGCCACACTACGTGCAGCCTCGAGTCTAGTCGGCTCAGTGTCGGAGCGCTCAAACAAGGAGATAATATCGTGCACAGTTGTGTGCTTCTTCGAAGACCCCTCAACCTCTACAGTCCTGGGTGTTGTGATCCGACGGACATTGTCGGGAGCGTTGACAAGAAGCAGGCGGACTAGTGACACAGCCGAGAATTGAACCTGAGGAAGGGTATCGATGTTCAATATCCGTGGTACACTCTCAGGTTGTAGTAGATCTCCAAGCAATGACTTGTTCTGTGCTGGAATTGCCAGGTTCTTGAGGAACGACAGCGCCGAATGAAGTAGCTGGGCATCAGTGATCTCCTTATCAGAGAGGATGGCCATGAGAGGAACATGAGCCTGATGCTTCTGGACAAAAGCAGTAGAAGCCTGGTCCGAGCGAGAGAGGTTACCAAGAGCAAGACAAGCAGCTGACTGAAGAATGACATGAGGTTCCTTCAACCACTTCATCAGAGACTGAGGCACGGAACTCTCGAGGGCGTAGAGAGCAGGGAAATAGTCGCTGCCAGTGAGATCGGCCAGCGTCGTAAGTAGCGAAGTACAAAGCTGTCCAAGCTCTTTGGCAGTATCCTCATCATCAAGCTCTGCATCGAATTGGGTGTGTGCGATGTAGAAAGCCTTGACAAATACGTCCAGCTCCTTTGACTTCACGAGTCGCTCCTGGAAAGATTCATTTGCAAGGTAGCTTGCCGCGGTGGACACAAGGGCCATGAAGTCCTCGATGTCAGAGCTGTGGTCGGGGCTGGTAGCCAGCTTGAGCAGAGTAGAGACTGTGTCAGGGTCTGCAAGATCTGCCTCGCCATCTTGGGTAATGAGAAGAGCTAGGATTTTGCAGAAATAGGTGACCAGAGGGCTGTAGTCGGATAGGTTGGGTGATTGCAGAAGAGCAATAAGATGACTGCTGAGTCTTGACTGGGATGCAAGACGTTGAGCGGGTTCTAGGGATGTCAGTTCTGAACTTCATCCAGCCAGGAGATTACTTACCATATTCCACAAGAACATTGTAGAGAACGGGGATCAAGTATGGAACAAGGCTCTTGTCCTGGAGATGGTTGATGAAAGGAATGATGTATTTTCCTTCGACAACACGAGCTCGGTTTGCATCTGTATCAGCACATGAGTTTCCGGTCACGCGTAACGCCTGGACTTTCACGCCATGACTTTGTGGTTCCTCAGAAGCGAGGATATCAAGGAAGAACTCGAGAATGCCTGAATCACCATAGGGTAGTCTCCAAGCAACTGTAATAAGTTAGTAATGCTCATAATACTTGTGAGAGTAACTGACCATCTCGGCTTCCGTCACCCAATGCCTTGGCTGTAGCCTCTAACGTCGAAACGTCTTGCGTCTTAAGAGCCTCAAGAACAGGAGACAATAGTTTTGTTCTTCTTGTGACAGCATCCTGAGCTTCGTTGCTTGCGTCATACGCATCTGGTGAAACTCCACTGCCTTCCTGCTGAATCAAGGCAGCTACGTCTTGGGGAGTTGACGCCATCTTATGTTCCTTAGGTGATTGAAAGGGGGTTAAGTTGGATTATTCTGCTTGCTGGTGAGTTACCCTGTAAGACTACTGGCAGGACAGAAATTGCTTACAAAATGAGGATCTCAGGTCAAATGCGTGTATAAAAAAGACTTATTAACTGTATGAAAATATTGCCAAGTACCCTGGCACGTCAAGAAAATCTCAAACTATTTTCTCACTTGTTTCTACAATTTTGAACAGCATCTTCATTGCGGTCAGCTATAACCTGGAAGCTCCATCGCGGGGCATTCTCTCGGTGAAGCTCGGTGAATCACGGTGAAGTCCCCCACCTCGACATGCCCGGCTAATCATCGGAAGGTCTTTGGCTGCCGGTGGTTCGGCGGGTGCAAAATTCCGACCTCGGAATGATCCGCAAACCCAACTTTGCACCCGGGGAAAAAGTCTCGAGACGCCATCACGATCCGATCTTCCTCCTCCCGTCGTTGCGAACGAGGGCCGCTACGCTATTTCAACGTCGCTTCCTAGGGCGATATCTCCACCTTTTCCCTTCCGACATTCGAATTCCCCCATAATCACTTCACAATGGTATGCGCTTACACCAGGTCCCGCCATGACTTTTATATCTCGATTCGCCGCCTTCGATAAATTAGCCTGCTAACACTCTTGGTTTCCAGGCGCACAAATTCGTCGTCACAGCCTTTTTGACAGGCTCCCGAATCCTCGGTCGATCCTTCGTCGCCGCTTACAAGCAGGCCCAAGCTGCTTCCGCTTACCAGCGCGCCCAGGCCAAGGCTGGAAACACCTCGGGCGGAGCCTCTCTCTCCTCAGGCATGACCCTCGACGAGGCATGCAAGATCCTCAACGTTAAGCCTCCGGCTGGTGGACAAGCCAATGTCGAGGAGGTGTTGTCCCGCTACAAGCGACTGTTCGACGCCAACGATCCCCAAAAGGGCGGCAGTTTCTACCTTCAGAGCAAGATTGTGAGAGCAAAGGAAAGATTCGAGCGAGAAATTGGTCCTATAAGGGAGAAAATGGAGCAAGAGGCCGAGATCAAAGAGGGATTCAAGCCCAAGGTTTACAAGGACTAGTCATGTTCCTTTGGATATCGAGAGAAATATTGTCCGGCGGAAAACAAAAAGCGGCACGCCGCACTTGTACGATTTGGCCCTTGGACTATGAAACAGGGTCTCTTGATGGGAGTTTGGAGGGGTTTTCGGAGAGGGAGGGAGTTTCTCCATGTATACATGTACATCTTCACTCGACTGCGGCATGGCACGGCGTTTATTGGGTTATCGGTGGCGTGATGAGCCGCTCGAGGTTGGTTCTTAGACGAAGAAAAAAGACAGAACATACGACCTATGCTATCTTATGTTTAATACAACTGTACGATATTGAACGGAGTATTTGGGGCTATCGATTTGTTACAAGTGAGAGAGTGGCGGGCCGACGGGACTTTACACGAAACGCGGGGGATCAACAGAACATTTGGCATTATTTACAACACTCCAGACGTATCTGAGATGATCGATTGTCAGGAAAGAGGTATGTTTGATGGATTCTATTAAGGACTTCGCTGGTGGTGATAAGCCATGAAAAACATTGAACCAAATAACCAATATGGGTATACCTACTCCAAACTCCAGCGATAAACGACCAAGGTCAAATCCAGTTACCACCGAGTGGGCGCGAGCTATGTGGCCTCACCGGTGGTCCATTCTGACTGTATATACTCTCAGAGTAAGCAGAAGGGGGCGCAGGGCTATTGATCAGAGCAGGATATGTCCCCGCCGGCTGGCCAATCTCACTCATGTCTTCGTTGTTTCGAGAGGCCCTATCAGGCACCCTCATCCAGGCCCGGAACGCTTCTCCCCATGCACTCCTTCGGTCTCGCCGAAGAGATGGACTGTCAGTGTTGAAATACGACACGCTCTGACGACTAGGTGACATAGCCTCTCGCTGGACAGGAGCCCAAGGGTCCCGAGGTACAGGAGTCGCCTGGTCTCTTTCCACAGCATCTGTAATGTCCTGTGGCTCAGGGGTCGTTTGGTTCCGATATACAGCTGTCCTGGGGTTGTTATATACAGGAACTGCAGGTCGTTGAGGTCTCGGAGGGACCTGCACATTCCTGAAAGGATGGACGATTTCTGGTCGAGGCGCGGGATCTTCGTCCCTCTTCTTTCGATAGCGTCGGCAGGCGTAGAACACGATGAAGTAGGCCAGAATCAGGAACGCGAGACCTCCTATAATGGCACCTACTGTCGCGCCTATCCAAGAATGAGACTGCTCAGGCGTCGCTGTTGCAGTTGCCTTTGGAGGGCCAGAAACTGTTGTAGTTGGCTGTGATTCTGAGATTGTCGTCGACTGACTCGGTTCTGTTGCAAAACTGTTTCCATCAGGGTCTGGTAGAGTTGACCATTGCGGCGATGCTGCTGTCCTGGTGATGAAGACTGACGGAACACGTACAGATGTCTGAGTCGATGGAACAATGGATGGGAAGATAACGGTGGGAATGTCGGCAGTCGTAGTTATGGTAGTTGTAGTTGTAGATGTAGATTCAAGAAAGCGAGCGCTCCATTCAGGAATATCAGGGAAAACTGGCTTGGGCTCTGGTATCTCAGGTTTTGCCCTTCTTGAAGGAGTATCGATAGTTTCGGGACCTGTGATACCAGCTACTCTTGTGTCGTCTTCTGGGACATCGGCTGCCGTTGAGTCGTCTTCTGAGAAGTATGGAATATTCCATTCTCTAAGGGCGAGACATATTAGTAAAGGACTTATGATGAGTATCTCGATCGGGGTGACTTACGGCGGCGTATCGCAACCAGCTTTAGAAACATATCCAAACCTATCTGTACAGCTCGGTACAGCAGGATGTGATGCTGCCAGCGCTGTACCAGCCACGATGAGACTATTTCTTAACATGGTTTCCAACTGTTATCTTTAAACAAGGTCAGGATGTGAAGATAGCTTGGATAAAAGCTGAGATGTCTGGGAGGAAGATGAAGGTGAAGTTTGCGACCATACCTCTCAATCTGGGGGAAGAACCATTTTATTATTTGTCTCAGAGCTTATTCTTCCAAACAACCTTTTCAAAGAAATGTGCTATTTATGAAGGTTTGGTGAATGCATGCTCGTTGAGTTTTGCGTCAGTTGTTTGCTGCGTCGTGAGAGTGTTTGTCACGTCACACGACTACGCATGGGGACATGATATTCTGCAACAAGTCATCAAGGCGATCTTGCAGCTCTTATTCAAATAGCGTCTCAGAAAAGACGTGTATTCCTCTCTTTCACGGACGGACGATCATGGTTGAGACAAGGGATGTCCGTGCGATGAAGCGTGTGAACTTTTCGCTATAACTACCCAAATTGGGGGTTCTTTTCACTGTCATGAGACAAATTGTAAGGCGAAATCTCTTAAAGTTTAAGGGTCATGTTTCTATGTGATCTAAATAAAATATTTCTTATATCTGATCGCGCGATACCGCGTGGGAAATATGTCAAAGGTTAACACCACCAAGCCAAACCCAATCTGTAGAGCTATCACAGCTGACTACAAGCATTTCCCAAATCAATACCCATTATCGTCACGCGCCTTTCCCTTTCCCTTGGGATCACTGTAGTGAGGCTCATAACACTGTGATCCAGAGGGCTCACCTCCAGTGCCTCTGACTCCCACCTCATAATCTTCATTCTCTCCCTTCCAATAGTCGCTGTAGTGCGGTGGTGGGCTCATAACACGAGTGAGAGGTCTCTTCACCGTCTCTGTCTTTATCTCATTGAGTTCTATAGGCTCAATTACTGGTAGTGGAGTTGGCACAGAGTCGTCTGAATGTGACCATCGAGATCTGCGGTTGTTATTGACTCTTATGTTAATATTGTTCCGGCTGTCCGACGGAGGCGAGCGTCGACGTCGCCATAGAACAAAAAGTATTGGGAGACATATCATGAGTAGTAGACATAGTGTACCGATCACGACGCCAACCAACTCAACGGTGTTCAGAGGAGACTTCGAGGACGGCGCAGCGGTCGAAGTCGGCAAGCTTGAGGTGATTATATCAGTTGCTCCTGGTAACAATGGGTCATGATTGCTGATAAAGACGGTAGAGATAGTGGGTGTTTCCTCCATGGTTACGGTCGAAGTATGTTCGAGAGTGACCGTACGGGGTATCTCGGTCGTAAAGCCCGATGTTGAAGACTCACTTGAAGACGTCTCGGTTGGGAATACCGTAGTTGCGAAGGTACTCTCTATCGTAGTCACTCCGATAACAGAGTAGCTAGATGTTTCCGTTGAGACGTAGGTGTGAGTTTCCGGGTTGCCCAAGTCAGATTCCGTTTCTTGCTGTTTTAGCATTCCGTACGTATCCTCGAACTTGGCCTGGATCGGATTCTGCGTTACCGTGGTAGAGAACCAGTGGTTTGCTTCGTTCCTAATGTAAAGGTAAGAAGATTTAAGAGTGAGAATGCTGATTGACCTACATGTACTCAACTACCGGAAACCGTAGAGGCATAGTATGTTCTTGCGGTGTTTAGTAACAAACCGAGTTAGGTATCTATATCTAGGGATTTTGGTCTGAGGGAGGATCCATCTGGACTTTAAGTACTTTTCAACTATACTAGAATGATTCAAGGGGCTTTGCAAAGTATACGTGCATAGGTTCGCCTTACTGTTCTATGGGCTGCTATGAGGCTATGCTAGAGAAATATATAACGGTGAACAGGAAGCCAAAAAGACGACCGACTCAGTGTTATCGCTTCTTGTAGGCGAAT
Organism: Fusarium tanahbumbuense; assembly: GCA_012977735.1. NCBI lineage: Eukaryota > Fungi > Ascomycota > Sordariomycetes > Hypocreales > Nectriaceae > Fusarium > Fusarium tanahbumbuense. Next base: position 21,816 of record JAALXH010000040.1, on the reverse strand, counting down.
GAGGTCCATTATCTACTGTGAACAGAAATGGCTACTTCTGTTGAAAGAAGTCCTTTCCGTCGCGTAGTGATTCGGCTAAGTTCATCTCAACGTAAACACTCGTCTATTAATCAATGGCTAGCAATCGCTCTTTTCAACGATGAACAGCTTTGTATGTCCAATAGTCAGTGCTAATTATAGCAGTTGGATTTTCTAGATGTTTATAAATTCTCACTTAGGGCCCTTGTGTTCTTGTACAAGCAACACAAGCCCCTTGAACCGAACAACATCTCGTATCTAACACATACAACTTCCACTAACTAGACTCCTTCGAGACGAGTCGAACAAAATTTCTACCTCTACTTTGACGATGGAGAACCAACAAGATCTCCCAGATGATGCCTCGCCGACAACCCTGTCTCAACACAGGAACAAGCCCCGTTCATACATCGACACCTCTGGCGATTTCTACGAAACTATTCCTCCAGGCTTGAAACCTGCCGCCACCGTACCTGCATGGACTTCCGTCTACAGAGATGAGTCTGGTAAGACTCAGACATTTGAACGGCAACAATTGACATATATCGAGAGAGCCCCTGTAGACACTGCTCATCGTACAGGAGATCTGGTTGGGTCAACTTACGCGGAGATATTCACAATCATTTTACCCCCAAATAGCGCTGCGTCGACTGATACCACTACTGCGAGCGAGACCTCAGAAAGGACAGTTGTACCTTCAATAAGCATCCTACCGCATAGCCCTTGGTGGACCCAAATTGATGGTACCACCCAGACTAGCGAAAGTACTGCGTCGAGTTCAAGTATCAGATCAAGTCAAAGTACTACGTTGAGCCAAACCACCGAGAGTCCTGACGCTACAACGATCAGCACGCCAACTCACAACAATCCCTCCAGTAGCAACCCAGATACGACAAGCAGTACCTGGTCTGACACAACAAGCTCGGCAGAGTGGTCATGGCCAACCGAGTCAAATAGTCCGGAGCCGTCCACATCTAATGCCGAGTGGGCAGGTGTCATAGTTGGTGCAGTGTTTGCATTCATGATCATCATCCTGATCTTGATAGCTTTTGTTGTTCGTGGCAGGAGAAATGCATCTTCTAGAGACAACCAGAATAACATCAACATCAGGCTTGACAATGGACCTTTCAACCACCATCATGGACCATATAATCGCCCACTTGCGGAAACTAATCTGGGGTGTGTACCTCAGGGATGGGATGATATAAGACAATGAGTGTGCAATACTGGCGATCTTATATATGTGAATCTACAGAGCCCTGTTGCATTCGCATGATTTTCCGTCTGATCTAGTTGGAACATTAATGTCTTGGGACTCTAGTGCGCCAAATGATAGCTTGTCCGGTACATATCGAATAGAGGATATATTTATATGAGTTTTTAGATGTGGTTCGTGACCTATGTCTTCCTCCTAACTAGTCCCTTCCAGTAATCGAAACTATTCTCATCACTCTGCAAAGACCAAGTCTTACCAACAGCCCTTCCAGTAGCATCTATCTCCTCAACCTTCAACATTCCCCAATCCTTTGTGATTCCCAATACACGCGCCCTCACACCACCCTCCGCCTCAAGACTGACTTCTTGTCTCGTATGCAACCAGTGACGGTAGTAACGCGATTCAAGATCGGTTGAGAAACCTTCACGAAGGAATTGCGCGTAGATGGCTTCTATACGTGTGAGGACGCGGGCCAGAAGGGTTTCGACATGGAGGTCTGGTGCACCAGAGGGTACGAGGTCGGAGATGGACATTGTGGGACGGGAGTTGAGGGTGTTTACACCGACGCCGAGGATGATTTGGTAGTTTCCGTCGAAGTAGAGGCATTGGGAGAGGATACCGCCGACTTTAGTGTAGTGAGGTTTCTCTTGGGATTTGGTAGGATCAAGAGCATCTGGAAATGTTAGCTTCAATGTTGCTGCAGCTAGCAACGTGACTTACAAATATCATTGGGCCACTTGAGTTTGACGGGAACATTCTCGTAACCGCGATCATAAGATTGGACAGCTTCAACAATGGCAATGGCTGTGATGTACTGGATGAACACCACAGGGCGGGATACGGCGAGATGGGCGGGGTGGTTTATGACGGTTGAGAAGATGAGCATGCCCGGAGGCGCAATCCAGACGTTGGAACCACGGCCTCGACCAGCGACCTGAGTTGTGGCGGAAACGGTGAAGCCACTGGGGAGTTTGGGCATGAGTTTTGGGTTCCTAGTATCTGTTAGATCCAAGTTTCCAGCAGTTCAAGGGGTCTTCATACTTCTCAAGCATGGTGTTTGTGCTCGTCACGACTTCGCCATACATGAGTACGTCACCCCAGTTCCGGGCAGTCGGCTCAATCTGTCGATAGCGCTTCAAACTCGAGAAGAAAAGACCATGGTTGAAATGCGGTGTAAGCTTAGGATGAGGAAGACCCTTCTCATGAGGAACGATCTTCTTGGTGATCTTGCTATAGTCAATACTGCCATTCTCAGAAATACTAGACTCATTCGTATCAGGTAGCGATTGCTGAAGACCTTCGAGACTCCAGATCGTGTCTTCGTTCTGGATGTGGAAACTGTCTGTCTCTGCGCGGATCCACTCCTCGCCATCTTCTTTGTTGATGATGTCGCTCCAGTCGGTTAGTAATTCCGATACACCTGTGTCGGAGATGGAGGAGAGATGAAGGCGAGATAGGGATGGCACTCCAGCTTCGTGGGGGCTGACTTCGAGACCGAGTTTTGTGAGACAGCCTTTGAGGAAAGTAGCTCGGTCTTTGTCGGCGGCGGCGAGTTGGCTGACGAGTTCATCGTAGCCAGGGAGACTTGGCTGGGGGTTCAAGTTGGCTGCAGCGAACCTATACAATGTCAGTAAATATGTATATGAATCGCATAGTGTAGCCCGTACTCAGGATGAGGCCCAGTAAGCAAAGCCTTTCCATCACCGACAGTGCAGAGAACAACCGCTGCTTTTCCATCTCCACCATCAACATCAATCTCCTCATCATAAGTAGCCAGAACCTCAACCTTCCTGTCCTTGAACGAAGCAGCATCAACAAAGACACCACCTCCGTTGTAGTAAGACGTAATGTCAGAAGCAACCTCTTGCTCAAAAGCGTCCTTCGCCACAGTCAATCGCACAGCTCTGGCTCCCTTCTCACTCTTGTACTCAAAACCCTTGAACGCACCACCTCGACATGTCCCGGGGAAGAAACCCAGCTCTCTGCGTCCAACGACTTCCATAGGCTTGTTGCCAACTTCAAATTCGCACCTCTGAGTTCCGTAGTAGCCGCCAGCGCAGAAACCTAGGTACGAACCGCCTCGGCGGACATAGTCGCTGATGCGACGGTTCCCCTCACCATTCAGGGCCTGACAGTAGCCAAGATCGCCGCCGCCTGGAAAGACGAGTAGAGCACATGTTGCCTGCCAAGGTTCCTTGAGGACGATGTTCTCGGTGATTGGGATGACAGCATAATTTGGTCCGAGAAGACGACGAAGAGACCAGATACAATGCTTTACAGACTCGACGGTTGTACCAAGGCCTGTGGTGAGTCAGTGAGGGGTATTCCACGTCAAGAATGTGAAGAAGTCCAACCTGTATAAACAAGCACATTCAGTCTAGCCGGTGCCATGGTCAAGTTTTGAGTGAATTTCCGAAGTATTGCTGTTGTACAGTGAAATGAAAGTTGTCACTTGACTTTTGGTAAGATTCGCCTTGACCAAATCTCCGCCCCTCGAACCACCTTTTAACCTCTTTCCAACAACACAAGATAATCCGACTCAAATACCACGTTCTTTTGCGAACAGATCCAAAAATGAGCAAAGAGGAGAGCAATGCGCAACGGAGCGCACAAGCCGAAGATGATGATGAGCCAGATGAGTGGTGAGTACAAGTCAATCTTTTCCCGAAAGCCGAGGCCTTTCTAACCGCCGATGTAGGGACAAGCGGATTTTTAGCACCGGATGCGCAGGTGAGTTTGATCAACAAAAAACAAGAGAAGGGAAGAAGAGAAGATGGATGAGGTTTATGAGAGGTCTACGATTGAGGGCTACGAATATCTGACTTTGTTGTGTCTGTTTTGTTGGGGAAGGACGAATTGCTAACGCTCATCAACTTAGATGAGAATGCCAAAATGACGGATTGCTATTTTGAGAAGAAAGATTGGCGCGCATGCACTGCAGAGGTGAGTTTCTCATTCATCCCATTATTCTGTCTTACTCTATCTATACCGATTCTCTCTTTACGGTGGTGTTTAAGCTGTCATGGACTTCACTAACTTTTGTAGATGGAGGCATTCAAACAGTGCTGGAAATCTCACAACAACGATGAGCGCACAGCGACCAAAGACAACTAAGAAATGCAATGGACGTAACTATAGATGGGAAACTGTATCAATACTGTATAAAACTGTACAACAGACACATTAGACTATCTTACCTCTCAAATCGCCAATAATGAAGGCATCATGACTCTTCAACACTGTCTCCACACTGTCTCTGTCTCCACCGGACAATCTATCCACCCGTCATATCTCAAATTATCGCCAGAGCTTCACGCAAGCTTCCATCTCCAAACCACAAAAACCTTCACAACTCCACATATTCACAATGTTTGTGCCTCGAAGATCATTATTCGCTGCCAGAAGGCAAATCCCTTCTCAGTACAACCGTTCGATCGCTCGATTCTTCTCCGCCGAGTCAGACGTTACCCTGCAAAACCCTTCCCAGGACCCCACGCAAGTGAACCAGGAAGATGTTATCACAAAGCCCAAATATACACCGCGAACTACGACTGCTGCTAGACCTGCTACTACACCGAGACCTGCGCCTGTGAGAGCTTCTACTGCTGCGAAACCTGCTGCTCCTGCGCCTAAAACGGCGACTTTCCCTCCCAAACCTACGACTAGCAGCAAGCTAGCGAACCCTCACACGGCTGTTTTTACGTCGAAAAACACATTGAGCGAGTCTAGCGAGACGGACGTCGAGAGCACACATGATATTAATTGGGAGACGAGCTTTTATGGCCTTGGAGTCAAGCCTGTTACCGTTGAGCAGAGTGAGGTTTTGTCAAGACCTGTCGACGTGGACGATGTGGAGGTTAAGCCCGATGGAATCATCTATTTGCCCGAAGTCAAGTACCGAAGACGCTTGAATGAGGCTTTTGGACCTATGGGATGGGGCATGGTTCATCGTGGAGAGGTTGTCGTGGGACAGAACATTGTCACGCGAGAGTATGCCCTTATTGTTAACGGCCGGTAAGTTCTCATTCCTGCACTGAAAATAACAGTAACTAACGAAAACAGCATGGTATCTCAATCTCAGGGTGAAAACAACTTTTTCAGCGCCGAGGGTGTCCCCGCTGCTATCGAGGGTGCCAAGTCCAACGCCCTGATGCGTTGCTGCAAGGATCTCGGTATTGCTTCTGAGCTGTGGGATCCCGTCTTCATCCGCTGGTTCAGAAAGAACTACATGGAGGAGCGATGGGTTGAGCACGCGACCACCAAGAAGAAGAGGACATTCTGGTACAAGAAGGGTCTTGCCGAGGCAGTGTACCCTTACAAGCTTGTCTAAAAACTCCCCTCACTTTACTTTTACATAGACGGTAAAATATGGCATGTATGATATGGTTATGTATGTACGATGATGGAAGTACCAGCTAGATATGGTACGGGCGCATGGAGCGATACTGTAGAAATTCAGAGGAAATGGATGGGCCAGGGTTTTGAGAAGTATGGGATATGTACACCGAACTTCTCGTCTATAGATATGCATGTCCATTGGAGGCCCATATCAAAAGGCAAACACCATGTCTAATAGCAAGACCCAAACTCCTGCAAAACCCACTTTCCAGAACGAAGTACCTATCTTTCTCTTCCAGTCGAGCTGGCGCCTCCCTGTGCTGCATCACCGCCCCAGCCCCAGGGAACCCACGAGCCTGATGTGTTCCTCTGACCAGCACCCATGTTTCTCCTGCGCATCTGACGGTCATCATCCGAACTAGTATCGGCATCAATTCTCTCAAAGTCCGTCTCGCTGCGGCTCTTGCTGATACCACTCCACCCGCTCAGTCCACTAGGCGGTCGCTGGGTAGGCTCCTCGTCATCATTGTTACCGTAGCCTCCGTATGCCATGGGATCGCGGCGAGGACCTGTGTTTTCTTGAGCGCGCTGGGCTTCGGAGCGGAGATCTTGTGCTTCGCGATCGAGTGCGGAAAGAAGAACGTTCAAACGGTCGCGCTGTGTGGAGATAAAGTCCATCCTTGCACCAGACTCGCGCAGATGCGGGGGAATCAGCGCCTCGGGGTTTCTAGGTTCTCCGCCCATAGTCCTGGTACCGGCTGATTGACCACTTCCACCGGTTGCAGCACCTGCACTGGTAGCAGCAGCTACAGCGCTGGAAAGCAGGCTGTAAAAGTCGGTGCCGGCGTTACCACTGTTGTTGGCGGCCCATCGGGAACCGGGGACGTTGAATCGTGAGAGGAGCGATTGGGTGTAACCCTGGTTTGTCTCGGGAGGAGGCGACTCGGGCTCGGAGGGTGGCAGTCCCAGGACCTTGACTCTGAACTGCTCGATGGCGAGCTTGAGGTAAGATATTCCGGCAGCAGTCAAGCGCTCATGTGCGCTTGCGATGAAGTCGTCAATCTGTGTCTCGTTCTTTTCAAGGTAGGGGTGTACGTATTCCTCGTACAGGAACTTGGCGCCTTGGGTTTGGGGGAGGATAAGGTAGAGGAGGAACATTAGGCGGAAATAACCATAGAATGGGATCCTGCGCACGCGTAAGTATAGGGAATCGCTTCTTGTAGGATATTTGTACTCACCATGAGATAATGAACCAGACCCAAGACTCAGCGAGGAGACAGCAGCTGAGAACAACCCAGTACATCAACCATGGCGTAAGCTGGGCGGGATCATGAGAGTTGAGCGCTTTATAAGATGCAAAGATGGGAAACAGAAATGAAGCGACAGAACTATCGGAGACGAGCAGTCAATTAATCAGATCCATTGATATCGTGAGTCGTTGCGCAATGACGTCTCATGACGAAGCGTGATAAGGCCGAAGCTTAAAACTTACGATAAGAGCATAGGAAAAAGGTCAAACATGGCTGCGAAGGTCTTGAGGAGCTGACCCTCGTTCGTCTGGAGAAGCTAGGTATTCGAGATGGAAGAAGGAACACCGACGAAGGAGAAGAAAAGTATTGGTAGGTGTAGTTGAAGAAATGGAATCTATGATAACGTAGCAGCTGATGAGTTGGGAGCTGAAAACGGGTGAAGAGTGGGCGCCGGAAGCTCAGGTAAGCGGGGGCGGGGCAGCTATTTTCGCGTGACGGTAGTGGATAGATGACTCCACTGGATCTGAGTGCTACAGATAGCTAGAGAGATCACCTGCAGAGGATGTTGAGCCTCGTGACCAAGTCCAGTGTCGATAATTCGAGACGAGATTAACATGAAAGCATGTTATTTTATTGCTCATATCGCTTCTCAATGTATGTTGCCTCCTGCGTCATGGTTGTAAGCCTTGAGTTAGTCAGCCCTACCTTCAAGACAAGTGTTTACATTTCTCTGGACGACAATAGCAGCAGCCTACGTAGGCATCACTATTCATGTAGCAAAAAGGAGTCTTCTTGTTTCCAAAGACGGGCGAAAGGTAGAACCGCGCTTGGTTAACTGATTCAACCAAGACATCTTGGCAAGGGGAATGTGCGTTTATTAATAAAAACACGAAAATAAGCAATTGACAAACAAAACGAGATTGTATGTAATATCGACCGAGATATCGGGTCTGTGGTTTTCTAATGTCGTCGGTCCGGAGCCCGAAAATCATTTTTCAACTCCGGCTCCGTTCCGGGCTAAGACTCAGCGCCGTCTTCGCCGAGCCCGACAATTGACTTCAAAACACCGGACAACAGCAGACCTCAACAAGTTTCTCTTGAATCTATAGTGAGCATGTATTTGATGATGTCGCGGAAGCAGATAACTTCTTCAATATCATTGATTGCTGCTTTCATTTCTCAAAGTCGCGGTGTTTACCCTGCAGTAGTCGGATAGTTTTATCCCCGAAAAGCATTTTAAAGCCAGCCGCAGCCACACTAACTAACACGAGGAACTCGATTGAGTTCGGGTCCGGGAATATCTGAGCTTTGGCATCGTGAAATAAGTCTAAAATAAAGGTACCGTTCGACCGGGATGGACCCAACAGGACCGTTCGCTTCGGTTGAGTTACATCTAGGTATACTTGAGTGACAGACGCAACGTATAAGTCAGAATCGGTAGTTGATCTAATTGATGAAGACGTTACTTTAAAACATCATATCACCGCTCCGTTACTCACCAACCTCGAAAACTACCGAGACGATTCCCCAATCGTACTCATCATCCTCCCATATACCGAACCCCAATGACTATTATCATCAGTTCATACGCCATCCAAACCTCACCCAGCCTGTCATTATCAGATCTTCCGATCATACCATATATAGAAACTTAAACTCAGCCTCCTGCTGCCGCCGCCCGCGGACGCCCGAGCCCGGATGCAACGGAGTCACCGACCCACACCGCAGCTGAAATCTTGGTATCCACTGCATTGGAAACAAGAACCTGTAGAGTGACGACGTAACTATGTGTGTGTGACTGTCCGCGGAGCCGGATTGGTGATCTTTGGGCCGACGGGGGGTTTTAAGATCTTGAAAACTTGAAACTGCGGTCTGTTTAAAAGGGTTGGGAGGGCCGTTGCCTGAAAGAATGTATAATATCATCTGATACAGCACGAAAGACAAGTATTAGCAACACAAACGACTGTCGGAAGCATACAACACCGTCCATACCATATAGGCAAATCCTGATTATCCGCCTCACCATAAACAAACACCAAAATGAGCATGTCAAGGCTGCCCAACGGGCTCATCTCATTCGGCCCCGACGCCAACTGCACACTCGACACATGTCCCCTCGAAGCGAGTATCCTACGATATCAACCCAGCATCCCCGCCAATGCTGTGTTTACAGGTGTCTTCGGCCTATCATTAATCATTCATGCCTTCCAGGGCATTCGGATGCGGACATGGGGATTTATGGCGAGCATGATTGCGGGGTGTATACTCGAGATTATCGGATACGTTGGACGTTTTATTATCCATGACAATCCTTTTGACTTTAATGGCTTTTTGATGCAAATTAGTAAATTTTCACTGGTTAGATGGAAGGGGATATCTACTAACTCTGATAGTTTGTATTACCGTTGCGCCAGTCTTCTTCTCTGCAGCTATTTATGTCCTCTTATCCCAAGTGCAAGTCGACTGTCCATTCCAGTGACCTAGGAATCAACTAACACTCGCCAGCATCAACCACGTCGACCCAAATATCTCCCGTTTCCCACCTCAGTACTTCTACTGGATCTTCATCCCTTCCGACATCGTCTCCCTCGTCCTTCAAGCCGTCGGCGGCGCTCTCTCTTGCGTCGCCTCAACCCATGAAGGTGTCAAGACCGGCGAACACATCTCCCTGGCCGGTCTGATATTCCAAGTCGTCACCCTCATATGCTTCTGCGCCCTGTTCATCGACTACGTTATCAAGGCCTCGAAGTCGTCCTCGCGAAACCGTCTCGATAAGCCGATTGTGACGTTCCTCGCCTTCCTGTTTGCTTCAACGATATTTATTCTTATCCGATGCGGTTATCGTATCGCTGAGCTTGGGCAAGGGTACTTTAGTGCTTTGTTCCGAGATGAAGATCTTTATATTGCTCTTGAATCTTGGTAAGTTGCATCACTGTTGTCTGAGCGACACATTGCTGACTCTTCATAGTATGATGTGCATTGCTGTTCTTCTTCTGAACGCCGGCCACCCCGGATACGCTTTCCGCAAGAGACAGGAGTTCAGCGAGAAGAACCAAGACCAGGACTTGCCTTAATGGTACTGATGAGAGTCTACCAGAACCCCAAGGCGGTTCTATTCGAGAGTTTCGCTTCCCACCGGGTGCACAAAACACCTAGGCTTTAGGGTGCGAAGGATAGATGACCCAGGAATTCATCTAAAGCGGTATAAACCAACGAGGTCTTTCGTCTCAGGTTTTCGCAAGTCACGTATACTTGACGCCTGAGATAACTCATGATAGTGGCGGTCCAGAGATAGGGACTCCCCCAAGAGTTGTTCTCCAGTTCCAGTGTTTTTAAGCGATATCGGTCACATGGGTAAAGGCGTCAACGGCTGTTCTATTTGGAAAGGTTATAGATGGTTTATAGAAGAATACGAATGATATCCACTGTTACAAAATACCAAGGGCACCCAGGACGATTACCAAATGATCTTTGGACCGACATGGTCATCCCGTCCTTGGATCAGATACGATGCTTGGTGCCTTCGCTTACCACAGGATCCATCCTTTAATCACGGAACCATGATGGTAAGAAAGTCGTACCGTAGACTTACTACTTGTGGACAGATTGCTAGAAGGGTATGAACAAGACTGCCGTTCGCCTCACTTAAGGTCTCTCGGGAGTTTGCCTTGCTAGTCAGGTAAAGTTGAACTCCGCCGATAGTCCGCACTGGGGTAACTGGAATCATTTCTGATGATGGGTCCGTATACCGAGAGTATCTTGACATCATGTGCTTTACGGGGCGATGGGTCGAGAAACGAATGTTGAATAAACATTGGAATGTTTATGGATATGTGTAAGATGATCACATGTAATACATCGGGTGGCTCCTCAGCAGTATCCTCAGCCAGCGCATCGGCAGTCTTGCCATATGCCGATCTCTGTTAGATTCGCCGTTGCGACAGTGCCGGTGGCCATAGTTGCCCGACCGTAGGCGTGGAAAGACACAGCTGCCGGCGATCTCGGCTACGATCATCGGGTGACAGAGATTTGACAGCTGGACCCTTGGAGCACTTGCTGGTCAGAGTTGCCGTTACTATGCAGACTCAAACTTGAATCTCTGCAACTTTGCGAGGTAGCAGTGAGCAGTTCCACGGTGCCGCCGGCAATACAATACAACCTTACGTACCCAGTCGAGTCTTGGAGAAATCGTGAACAAAGAGACCCGCGGTGCTCTTTGTTCCGAAACCAACGATAGGGCGTCGGACCGAAACCCGAATTCGTGTATCGTCTCTGCCAACTTTACTTTGCCTTGTGTCGCGTGTTGAAACAGTCCAGGTTCTCATTCCAAACCTTCATCGGAATATTTGCTTGTGTCATCCACCAACCCCGCGTGAGTGGACTGTCTTGGAAATTATTAAACGGAACGTTTAACTTTCTGAGCGATTGACGGAGTCGTCAGACCCGATCCGAGGTGAAGGTGTGGACCGTAACTGAAGAGAATTCATTACCACGTGTCGGCCTAGCCATGAATGGAACTGTATCGCGATGGTTAAATGTATTGATGTTTGCTGTTATGCGGAGATTATGGTCGCCTGGTACTGTTAGTGTGAGCAGGGGCCGGGGGAAAGAGAACTGGGATCCTGGACTGGGGTCGGGACCGAAGAAATGAAAGAACCATTGAAGATGACGCAGATGACTGAACAAAGGCCCTCAGTGAGAAATTGAAGTGTCGGAGGAGGAGATTCGAGGGTAATGGGTATGCTGTGTTTCAGTAATAGACGGTCTCCGGTGTGGCGGAGAGAAGTCGATAGGCTCGCGTCCATTTCATAAAAGAAATTGGATGGTAGAAAAAGGAATAATGACGAATAACCTACGCTGTGCGTGGTAATATATGACAGTAAGTCAGCCTAGACATATGCTGGGATATGTATATTGCGTGGAAAGTTCCAAGACCATTCCATAACCACCACACTGGACTCATACTGGGATAAATAGCATCACCGCTACCACCGCAGACGGAATGCAATGAAGATGCATCGGTAATCAAAGCGCCCGTAGGCATTGGTAAGATCACGACAACACGGTAGCAGCGAGCAAGGCTGTGAACAAGGCGTCTAGACTGATAGGGCTCGAAGATTGAATGTCATCATGTCGGTTGTTGGCGAGGCGAGCCGGTCCCAGCGAGTTGGGTGAGAAACCGGGGTGTCAGCTCTATCCTCTTCTTAGTTATGATCAACCAGAGAAAAGAGCCGACGGCTAGTGAATTAGGATCGCCTAAGCCAAGCTGAGTTATCTCTCGTGCCTGAACGCTCGTTCTCGTGAAAAATCTGGTCTCTTTTGTGGATAGAAAATGGAGACATTTCGTCGAATGTGTGTAGCGCGTAAACGGCCTGAACTAGCTCCCAGTGTTTTGTGAACAAATATTGAGGGGTCGCTAGTGTAAACAGCTCTGTGCGAGTTAAATGTCGACCATGTGAGCAAGCCAAACTGATACGTTGGTATGTTGGAAGGGATATGCTGGTCACTGTTGATGGCTGTCGATGACGAGAAGGAGAGAGATTCTCCGCGTGTTAGCATCGTCGTGTGAGTTTGCAGATGAAGGTTGGTAGATCCGATTTGGACGATGTCACCTTTCCAACAAGAGGTAAAATCCATGTGTGCAGACGCAGGCACCAGGGGATAACACACACCCTAGAGAGTTGCAGCCAAGATTGGAGACTAGAGTCGCGAAAGGGCTAGCCTCAGGCACAGACCTCCTATTGGCTCGCGGAAAGCTCACCGTTGCCGCCGACCAAGGGGGCTTGAGCTGATAGGGGTACGTCTGACATGTCGGAGTCAGCGAGCGCTGGCCGCAGAGGGGCGCCTTCTGAAAGATACCCAAGGATGGAGCCTGGATTGTAGACTTTCGGGGGATCCAACAATGGAAAGTATTTGCGTTCCTGTAGCAAATAGATAGGAAAGCCAAGGCATGAGGATTGATAAGTCCATAATCATCCGAAAATAAATAAAAGCATTGGAACATCAATTGCAGACTCAGGCAGCGGCAAATTTCCTGACCGCAAGCTATTTCTGCGTTGAAGCCACTTTGTAATAATATGCGTCAGGACAGCAGCAAGGCGCTTGGGGACGAAGAATGTCTTAGAGAAATTGAACCCTTGAGAACCATTTCCTCCATACGATCTGTGCGGCTTTGCTGTGCTGAGTGAGATGATAATTCTTCAAGCCCGGGAGTGGAGCGCCTTCATCTCTTGTCAATGCGGATCTTTGGATCATTGATGATCTGGTAAGCCATGTCCCGGCGAGCAGGGTTAATTGCGCCTCTGAGGCGATCTCGAAAAAGGGAGCCAGGCCCAGGTGCAAATGGCGATACCACCCGATCAAACGTACAGTGGGCTATGTTTCTTTTTTGTCTTCACACACGATCCAAGACAAGCTGAAGCAAAACCAGAAGAAGACTGCAGATCTGGACACTAGTCCAAGATGTTTGAGGCAAAGAAAAGAAGGTATTGGTCGTTCAGACCTGATTCGTCGAAGAGCCAGTTGATCTTGAAGTAAGCAGCCAGAGCAGGGACCAGGTCAATAATCTTTAGTTGTATTCATAGAAATCTAGGCCAATGTAACGGCCTATCGTCAAAGTTGTAGAACGGGAATCTTAGTTCCCGGCCATGTAACTCTTAACTCAGGGGGCTCTGTGGCGATATTTCCTTTTGTCTGTAATCAATTAACAACCACCCACTGCCATTAACGAACCACCTACCTGAGTGCAGCATTGACTTTAGCACCATATATCGAGATGACGGTCATCTAGGAATAAGTGCATGGGTCCTGACATATGTATGATCGTTGCACACTGCGGACGGTAGGAGGATCTTTGAACAAGTGCTGACAGATAACTGGACACTGACTGCAACGCTGCCATCTGCATTTTATTTGATACCACAAAACCTAGCGGATAGGCAGACGGGCTGCTCACAATACGAGAAATGCAATGCAAGAGAATCAACGTCTGTTGCAAAGCTGAATGCAACGAGCGTCGTGAAGAGCGTTGTAGGCTCCGAAGCAGAAGCAATGTTCATAAGCATCGCGTTATTTTGTACCCTTATGATAGTCCGCTAGACCTCAATAACGGCTGCAGTTCATCGAAACCTAATTCCTGCTTGCCCAGGGGATCTTCTCTTGACTTGTTTTTGAGTTTGCACCGTCTGTATCTTCCACTCGAAATGAGTTTAGAGTCTTGACGGAGTCTAAGCGTTGTACCCGTCAGTACGCTAGGGAACGGATGGCATGAGACGACAATGTGACCAAACACCGTTCCTTGCAGTAGCTTCTGCAACGGTTGTTCTCGTCTGAGTGGAGAAGGTTTCAAGCCCCAAAGCCGCCCGCCTGGAAATGTGAGCCACTGGCCCCTGGTTGCTATCGAGCCAAGCATGGCAGCTGGGCGACATCGAAGGGCTGATAACATTGCTTCTTTGTGTGAAATGTCGGATAATACAGCCAATGGAAGACTTTGCATCGCTTTTTGAAGCATGATAGGGTTGCACTTGGGTATTTGCGACGAATCCTGGTTTTGTAAACGTCAGAGGCATCTCTACAAACCTTGTCTTTTTGTACCAGAGTTCAAGCAGCAGACAGGATATTTTCCAGGTACGACTGGGCTTCTGGCCTTTCTCCGTAGCTCCGTCCCTTGAGGTGCCTTCAGAGCTGGCCAGAAGCTGTGGCAGACGGGTATGTAAGACGGGAGAGACTTGGCGTTTGCGGTGCGACACGCACATGGTTTGTGGCGGGCTTCGGACGGTGACCTGGGATATGTTAAATTGGTACGTCGGACATGCGTTGTACCTTGGGCTCATCACACGAGGAGCTGATGGATGTACTATAGCACGATATCATGTCTGCGACGCTTCTTTGGCTGCTCATTCCACGGTCAAGGACGGATTCTTGTTCTCCTGATTGTTGACGCGTAAAAAAGGAGACACCTGTCCGAGCTGAGTGTTTACTCCGGGGCGCTCTGAATCGTATGAAGTCAAGGTGACATAGCCGATATGCATGTCTGGCTTCTTAAACAAATCATGAAGAATTCCAGCGCCTTGCGGTAGGCACATTAATTGTGGAAGTGGGTGAGGTCCACGATCTGTTGGGCCCGGTCGGGCTCCTTCCATGTTGAAAATCATTCATTAGTGGAGGTCCGAGGGAATCCTCTTCCACTGTTCTGGGACCTGGGAGCCACGGCAGTCCACTAAACAACGCTGGAAGCCCTGTTAGAAATGGTCGAGAGCTTGGAAGCCTCCAGTTTACAGGAACTTGGCAGTTGCAACGAGGACCGCGCTGCTTGTTGGTTCTTTCCTCCCTTGCCGCACCATGTTGAAGACGGTGGGCTCCCACCCCCTACATTCTCTAGTGGCACCCCTTTTTGGTGCTTGCATGTTCCGTCCCCTGTGCAGCTGGTACCCAACAGATGGACTGTTCGTCCTGTTTTCTGCTGCGTACTCGCGTTTGCATATGTACCTCTTGCCTACCACTGCACGGGGCAAACACCATCTCACTGAGCTTTAAGGTATCCTTGTCACCATGATCTATCGTTTCATTGAGGGCAACAATGCACAGAAACTCTACTACTGTATCAATCTACAACTAGCTGTATTGTCTCCTAGTTTTGATCTTTGACAGATACCATGCGGTTGATGCATTCTACAATGCATCCTGACATCAACATAACATATTGTATGAATTAACGCGGTCATGCAGCGAGCCTGATGCGAACCTGCCATATCGCCTGTTGTATCTCCCGCTACCTTTCCCCTTTACGACTAGCCGTCCCTGTCTCCACACCCTCTTTCCCCCTTGTCCCTGGCACACCCCACCTCTCTCATCCCTTCCTTCCTTCGTTTTTGCACTGGGGCGCCCTGTCAATCTAATCCCTTCATCGTGGTCACCAATTTCTCATCTTGCCTGCTACCTTAAAGAAGAAAAACTTGAGTGCTTGCCTGTTTGTTGGCTCCATTGGCTCAAACAACTCGTCCCTAAACGGTCTTTTCTCCTGTTGTTCGACCATTCACCAACCTCATTCACTCGTTCTTTTTCGTCCTTTCGTTACTTTTCACTAAGGTACTTCAAATCCATCGTTATCCGACCCGAGTCGAGTCAAGTCGAGTCTCGCGTGTTGATCCAGTCGTACCCCGGATTAAACATCAAATCAAACTGCCGACCAAAGTCACATTGATAATCCCTCCTCTCGGACTTTGCACCCGGTGACTGCGTCCTCCCTTAAGATCCGCAGACCAGACCAAACCGAACGGGGCCTACTAGACTCACCACAACGTCGAGCATTTAGCGGAAAACTCGCTTGACTTGCTTTGTTCATTCTTCTCCTCAAGTTTGAGACAGACTCCTTTATCTGCCAAACTTGCCTCGTTCGTTTCCATTTCTGGACTCCATCTGTTCTCGTTTAGTCACCACTCGGTTACCTGCTTTTTCTCATCTCTCTTACAAGAGACCCTCGCCTGCAGTCGCCCGTCTTCGGTCCGCAACAAACTTTCACATCGCACAAACAGACTACTCCACGAAGATATCGATCGACGACAAATCCAGCGACAACACCCTCTGTGCGAAACCGTCGAGTGCGAATAATACTGGCCTCCCCTGCCTCGTGATCATCGAATCAACGTACATTCAAGAATTTTCGTAATTACATCCAGACTTCTGGTTCAACACAGGCTTTTATTAGCTTAGAATTCGAGCAGGTACGAAACTGTCCTATGCTTGTCTTTGGATGAGTTGTTCCATACTGCCCATATACCAATTCCGACCCAAACCCATCACCACATTTCTTCGTCAGAATCAAGTACCACTTGCTCGACAAAATCTCTCATCTTCTCAAATCCACTTCACGAAATAAGACAGCAGGCTAATTGAAACAGTGTTCGAAGCAAGATTGGTGCAGTTACCAGTCTAGTTCGACCTCGACGAATCTATCTCCTGTGATGAATTAAAGCTTCCGCAACACATATTTCTGCGATATCATACGACCGAGGCAAAATAACGTTTCATCCTCGGATCTTATCATTCACCATGAATCGGTTCAGAAACAAGAAGAAGGGCAAGGAAGAGGTTGAGGCTCCTCGGCCCTCGATTGAGTCTGAGTCTTCAAGCCCCTTCAGGATGTTCGGCAAGAAGAAGGCTCCTGAAGAGGAGCCCAAGAAAGAACTTGATCTTACAACAGCTCTTCCCTCAACCGACGACTTTCGAACAAGTCTTCTTATGACTAACCTTTCAGCTCGATTCTCTATGCTCCGAGAGCAAGATGATCCCAACACAAAGCTTGGCAAAGCCAGTGACGATAGCGTTCTGTTTCCCAATAGACAATCGAGGATGATGGACTTTGGCTTTGCTGCTGGACTGGGGGACATTGCTGAGGTTGAATCAGTGAGAGCTCCATTTGCGCGCGAATCCGTGGCATCAAATGACGACGCTTCTTCAATAAACGGGAGTGTCATGGGCCGCTCAAAGCCAATTGAAGGAAACAATCTGTTCGGAGGTCGACAAAAGGTGTACAAAATCGGCACCGGAGGAAACAAGGGGGCTATGAGTGGCCGTGTTCTCTATGGTGATGATGTGGCCCAGTCAGCTTTTCAAAAATGGCGACAGTCTGAGAAGGATCGTCAGTCGTTAGATCTGCAACAAAGCGAGTCCATTGAGTCTGAGAAAGGAAGACCAGAATCTCCATCTCAGACAGACTACGACCGTAAGAGGGAGACCAACTCAACGACTTCCTCTGGCCCGTCTGCAGCTCGGGATTCCACAGCTGCTACTTCTATCAGCTCTTCTCAGAAGGACCGAGAGTCTTTCGCCAACACATTCCGTACTGCGAGTCCGACACCTCCAGTGGAAAGAACCGTCACTCGAACCCGTCGATTGTATGAGCAAAGTCTGAACCAAGATCTACAAGACCAACAAACTTCGGCACTCTCAAGAATCGACACCCTATCGAAGCGAACTCTTGGAAGCAGAACACCAGATCTTACTCCTCTTGTCCCATCTCCTTCAAGCGCGACATTTGGTGATCGTTTCATGACTCGTTCAGTGTTGGCGAAGGCTAGTGCTCCTAACCTACGATCGTTCAGCCCTCCATCCTCATCTCAGATGAGTCCCGCGGATTCTGTGAACAAGTTCCCCAATATGGATCAGAAGGCCTTTGGTGCTACACCCCCTCTCAGCCCACCTATCAGTGAAACCGGAGAGATTCAGCCCCTCGACCGAAGCATTATGCTCAGCAGAAACAACAGTCAATATGATGAGTCAAGATTTGCTCAACGGCAAGTGCAAATGCAGCAAGGCCGGGAAACCCCCACCCAGCGGTTCCGTAACGATTCCAACCCTTCTCTGTCGGGCTCTCGCTCTCGTTCTCCCTCTACCCACCGTTCACATGTGGAGAAGAGCGATTTCCAGACCGAGCCTACAGTTCATGAAGAGTCTCAGGCTTCGACTTTCTTCCACGACGATGATGATGAGTCGGTCCGCAGCCCCGATCTTTCCGCTACTACCCCTCAAGTCACTGTTGAGAGACCAGCGGATGTGCAACATCCTGCTTTCAGACAGTCTGCTATGCCAACGCCGCTGATAATTAGTGATGGGCCTGAAGACGTGGCATCTGTCAAGACAGACAACTTGCCCAAGGACTCTCCCACCTTAGGACCAACATCGGGAGGATTGAGCGGCATGGTCAGACAGCATCTACGATCAGACAGTGGCGCCTCGTCTATTTATGGCAGCATGCCCAACGATGTTGACCTATCCTCTCGTTTCCCTCCCGAGCGACCTGACGCACATGCGTATGAGCCAAAATCTCTTGACTCCAATGCATGGGAATCGATTGAGAGAGACCTGGCTATGTCAATCGACGGCAGCGTGACTAGCCCCACCCTCTCCTCTGGTCGAATGGAGTCGCAAGCCATGCCTGCGCCCGAGCCTGTCCAGGAACCGAAACAGACCCATCAGCCAGAGCAGGAAGAGGAGACAGACGATTTTGCTCGCCATCTCGCTGACGGCGCACGACGTGTTAGGGAGAGATTGACCTCATTCGTTGAGTCTGACAGCGGTGCTACTGCACCTGAAACCCCTCCTCTATCTGAACTGCCACCACCCCCACGCCCGAACGCGCTGGGTATTCTGAAGTCCAAGTCTAGCATCAGCTCCTTGGGTGAAAGAGGTCGAGAGACTGCTGGTCAGTCGAAGGCGAAGAAGCTCCTTGGTCTTCGGGGCACATCACCAGCCTCAGCTGTTTCCCCCCCTCGAAATACCTTTGAGGCGGACAGAATGACACAATCCCCCGAGGGACTTAACGATGCTAACTCGGATGATAAGGAGGCTCCTCACGCCGGTCTCAAGGCTTTCCGTCAAGCCCGCAGGGAACTCCAAAGAATGAAAGAGCTTGAGGTTCAGCAACGTCGCCAGGGTCCTCAGAATCCTCCTGTAACCAGGGAGAGAGCTCAAACCGGATCGTCATCCCGAGCACCATCTCAGGAGCGCCGACCTTACCCTCCAATCTCGTACAACCGTGTTCCTAGCGAGGAATCCAGAGGCAACGGTGGCTCTCGTGCAGGCTCTCGTGCCGGTTCCCGCTCAGGATCTAGGGCACCCTCTGAGCGTGACCGAAGCGGTTCTGAAGCAAGCAGCGGAGGACGCTCGGGCAGTCGACCACCTCGTCTCAGAAATGGATCTTTCGCTCGTGATGAATACCAAGGACCCCCTTTGGGCTCCCCAGTTGGAGTCAATGGTAAACCTCGACAGGGCCCGATGATGAGAGCACCCATGGCGCCTGGCCAGGAAATGCGACGCTCACCGCACATGCCTCCTCAGCAGCCGTATCCCGGGAACGCCTCTCCTGGACGTTTCAATCGCCCAGAGAACAGCTTGCATATTCACCCTGCTCACGGTTATGATCTCGGCCAGCCATCGCCAATCTCACCCCTTAACGGGACGCCATCCCCCAACGGCTTCCCCAACCATGGCCCGGGATCCCAACGGCCTTATGGCCCCGGACCTCCTATGCCAGGCGGCATGATGCGAAACCGAGATATGTCGGAACCTTCGATGAAGCCTTTCGGTTCGCAGATGGGTCCTCGACCTGGGCTGGCTGCTCTCAGTGGTGGTGCGGTCTCTACTCCCAACCTTCACAGCAACATGACTGCCCCTCCTCTACCCCCTATCAACCCCCGACGCAAGAACACAGGTGCTGCGCTCGGTGATGCCACCATGAACACCCACCATCGACCTATGAGCCCCGGCAACCCCATGGAACAACGCGGCTTCCGAGGCGAAGATGATGAAGGCCCAGGACAATACCGCCAACGATTACGCAAAGCCACTAGTGAGGCCAACGTAAACGCTCGAGCGAGATCGATGCTCCAAAACCCTCCGCCACCGATGGCTCCTCCGCCTATGCCTCCTAGCACGAGCAGCAACGTGCTTCCCGGTGGCATGATTTAGCGGTACAAAAAACCGCGTTCAAAACATTTCGATTCTATTAATTCATATTTCGCCCATAACGATGGGTTAACGACGAAGATACCTCACGGCCCCTTTCCTTATTTTGTTGTCTTTTCACCTTAAAACTTAATCCCAAGACTCAGCCCCAGCAAAATGCTGGACCGCGGGTCTAGACATTGATGTGTATTTCGAGGGTTGAGACTTTTGTCACCCGCGCGTTTCGGTTTGGGAGGGACTTGCATGAGTGTTTGAGGGATACCGGGGATCTAGTATTCAGGCGCAACTGAGAGCCCGGCCAGTCAGAGAATCAAGCAGGCCTTTGATTCATGAAACTGGCGACAGGGCAGGCGTGGAAGGAAGCAATGTTTGGAAGCAGAATGGAAAGGAATAAGCGGGCATGCATTCAAAGGCTTGGGAGAGGTGTTTGGTTTTTTGTACGTATAGGATTGGAAGCAGACGGCCAAAAGGCGTAACGGAAATACCATGTCAATTGAGATCACATTGGCCATCAAAACTATTATATACCAAAGATGACATTCGCGTTCAACGTCAGTGCCGAGGATTAAAGACCTGATATTATTGCTCACCCTTTTGCAACGTCCGCCGAGCGCAGTATCATTCGCTGAATTTTAGAACATCAACTAGGTTCAATGATGAGGTTATCCCATACTCGCATTACGGTCAGGACATACAAATAATGGGAGTTATCTCTATTACGAGTATGAAGGTATGGACTGGTTAGAAAGATATGTACGTCAGAGGCGTACGTGAATATTATCCTGCGAAGAGAAATGTCGCTCGTGACAAACAACAGTGACGACAATGTGCCAACCCGTACCTTCGTCTCTTTGTCAAGTTCCCTTTGGACAACTAGCTAACCGTGACAGCAGAATTGACAGACAAACGCTCTCTAGTACTTGGAAATCCCCGAGACACACGGACTTGTGTTGGATATATCCTTTGCAGTCGTTGAACGCGGCTAAGAGCATATCCACCACCACCGTTCACGTCCCAACACCAAAGCAAGGCTATTAAACCCTCAGCCCTACGAAAACCCAGTTGAAAAAATTATTTTCCTTCTCTTCTCGCTGCTACGCGGCGATGAGTGGGCTTTGCAGGTTGTAAAAGGGCCGACGTGAGGTTGGCGATTTTATGTAATTGAGGGAGTTTCCGGGTTGATTCTTTCGGACAAGACCGGCAAGAACTCACGGTCCAGGTTTTTGGGGGTCTGTCCCTTCTGAAACAAGGGTCCTTTCAAGGGTTCAGTGGGTGGCGAAATAGCGATGCGGTTGGATTTTCGAGCATGTGATTGGAGCGTTTGAATCCCACTCACCAAAACAACAGATCCGTTTACAGATGAATTACTCGAGCAAGGACAAGACCATCAAAGCGCCGGGCGAAAAGACGCCGAGAAGTGGATTATTCGGAAACTTGAGAAATTCGAGCTTCAAGATTATTTGTAAGAAAAAAAAAAAAAGCTTAGGTATTGTTCTTGTCACTAATTCACAAGCAGTCCCCAAAAAACAC